>JAFVLL020005870.1:68332-117206 GCA_021397915.2 Tor tambroides | reverse complement strand
GGTCCTGTGAGGCATGACATTTCGTTCCACTGTATGTCCCCACATGTAGCGGAATGACAATAAAGCTCAACTTGAACTTGAACTTGAACTTGAACTTGACTTTCTCTCAAATAGAGTTTTGTATTTGCAAATCACTTTGCATTTGTTTGAAAGTCGAGTTTTTCTTTGCAAAGCAGATTGTGTTTATTTGCAAAACACTGGATTTGTATTTGTTTGATGAATATTGGCACAAAATTCGCTCCATAGAGGGGGCCTGTGATTGGCTGGGTCTAGTAGATTTACTGGCCATCGGTAGCGCCCTCCCCCCCCACGCCCCCAATTATTAGCCCTATTATTTAGTGGAGCTTTTCCATATATTCCATGCATTACCATTAGAGATTAAAACATCATGTTTGAATTTGGTTTACTAATCAAATGCATTTATTCAATATTTTTTACTTTTGAACGACCCGTGCACGTAGCTATCAGGTGATATCGCTGCGCCTAATGCCCGCATTCACCTCTCTTCACTTCGTTCTGGCATAATCTGGAAATGGTCATACAAAGAACAATCTTCGATAAGTAAAAATGTAAACTATTCTAAAAGAAAAATGTAACAGAGGGGCTATTCTAAAAAAAATGAGGAGAGAGGAAAAAAAATAAATCAGTAAAATCCCCAGGTTATTTTACTAAAGCTGATGATGGAGTGGAAATTGGACCGGACTTTTTATCTGCTCCATGTGTCAGGTCCGGACACATGGAGCAGATAAAAACACAGCGTCATCGTCCCCATAGATTTTAGGTTAGTTTGATTATTAACTTGATAGATGAATTGCTTTTTGTGTTTGAATAAAGTATATTTGGTTATGGGTTGAGAGATAACCCGGTAGAAATATGTCAAACTTTTTGCGCGTCATGATGTAAGATTTTCATTTAAACGCATTTTAAGCACTGTGGTTTAAACAAATTTAACTGGTCAGAGACAAGCAGTGGGGAAGAATTCATTTTGGCAAATGCGCGCGTTAAGACGGATTTAGTCTAATAGGCCTACGCGCAGCACGCCCCTGCTCATACAGCGCCTGACTAAACTTGAGTTCTTTTACACACCTTGTGCTTAAACTTAAAAATACACAGTTTTGAGTCAAAATGTTCTCCTCAACATAAAAGAAGATATTTTGAAGAATATTCGTAACCAGAAAATTTCTGGTACCATTGACTCCAATAGTGTATTTTTTTTCATACTATGGAAATCATGGGGGCTCAGCAACTGTTTAGTTACCAGTATTGTTCCAAATATATACTTTTGCATTCAACAGCAGAAGGAAACTAATACAGGTTTAGAACAACAACAGAACTTTAATTTTTTTGGGTGAACTAATCCTCTAAAGCAGTCTAATATAGCTGCTGTTGCCATTTGAGTCAATAATGTAAATCAAACATTAGAAAGAAAATCACTCACTGTCCTTGACCGAATCACTTTTGTAAAATTCAGTTTATTTGTACATTTATTTTAGACAATATAATATTTCTTATTCAGTGCTTTAAGTGTTTCAAGTAGGTCGATTTCTTTGTTCTATTGTAATTCGTGACTGTTTACTTGTCTTCAGTATAAGCTTGTTTTTACTTAGGTATTAGTATTTATAGTATGTTGCTTATATAGTATAGTATAATACTATATATAGTATTTTTTTGTTTAATATTGAAATTGGTAACAAGAATTATTAAATTTCAATGCATCAAAAATTTTGATAGGATAAAAATCCTATTTAAAGCTATATCATTGTTGTGATGAGGGGGCCCTGCAGTAAGTCTTAGCCCCGGGGCCCAGTGAGGTCTTAATGGGGCCCTTTCTCAACGCTGACAAAACTCTGAATGAAGTTACGTCCGCCATGGTAAACCACACCCACTACCCGCCCCTACACCGCTGGAGGGATGATCGCATACCAGCGCAATTTTTAAAACGTTTTTTTGTAAAATGTTCAAAAAGTTGTTTTTAATAAATCAAGGTCAATTCCTAATTGATGAAAGCATTCTCCCTATTTTTAACATTATAACAGAGTTTTTCACTTTAAAGATTATGAAAACGGGGCATAATAACATTTATATAAGTTCTCTGTCGATATTTCACTCGACGCTTGTATGTGAAAAACTCTTTTTTCATCTTCAACTGAAGCCTTTTCAATCACGCAGTGAAACTGCACGTCCATTGGTTCGTGCAGTGCTATAAAATCGAACTAATTTCTCAGTCGAACCGCCATAGCCCGCCAAAAAGGGCGGGGCCTCTGGCTATATAAGCGGCCGCTTCGCCTCCGCATCTTAGATTTCTTCTCTTCAGCGACGAAGATTCTTCCTCACTGACTCTTCGCTGACACCGACTTCGCCGTAGAAACGCCTCAGCAGCTGGATTGGACCCCCTGCAGCACTCTGCTTGCATTTTCCGGTCTATCCCCTGCCGCCATCTGGCAAACATCTAAAAGAGCCTCACAAAAAGAGCAAATCGGCGTTGTTTCAAATGCCGCGCCGTCATTGTAAGATGTGCAGGGCTCCCCTGCACGCTGATGACGGTCAGGCTGAGTGCATGTCATGCTTGGGGAAATCCCATGCTGATGCTGCACTGAGCGGGACTGCCTGCTCGCATTGCGAGTGTTTCAGTCTTGCCTCTCTGCGCTCGCGGATAGCTTTCTTTTCAGAAAGCGACTCCGCCCCTCGCGCCCTCCCGTCTTCTTCCTCCCAGGGACCTGCGAGGAAGAAACAGCGGGGCAGAGGACTTGAGTGGTCGGAGATGAGCGAGCTCACGTCGGCTCAGTGCCTGCGTGCCTCGCCGTCACCGCAGAGAGAAGATTCGCCGGTCCTCTTCACTCAACCTGATCAGCGTCCCTCTGCGGCTGCGAGCGACATGATCTCGTTCGGTGGGAGTGACGACGATATGGACAGCCTTTCCCTGGCGGCCTCGGACGCGGAAGAGTTTTCGGGCTCGATGTCTGACCCCGCCCTCTTGCCGCCATCCTCTTCTTGCAGCGCCAGACCCAGAAGGCTCATGACAAAGGCTGTCAGTAAGCTCGGGCTCAAGTGGTCTCCGCCTGAGGAGCCGTCTCGCAGCAGGCTGGACGAGTGGTTTCTCCCGGGGCGCCAGCAAGCCCCCCGCCAACGCTCGTCCCCCTTCTTTCCAGAAGTCCACGACGAGCTCACTAAATCGTGGCGCGCCCCCTACTCGTCTCGCATCAGATCTTCTGCTTCCTCCGCCCTCACCTCCGTTGACAGCTCCGAAGAGAAGGGATACAAGCACATGCCCCCTCTGGATGAGTCCGTGGCCGCGCATCTCTGCCCGCCCACGGCTATCGGATGGAAGGCAAGGGCGAACCATCCGTCCAAGCCGTGCAGAGCCACGTCTGCACTCGCTGGACGCGCCTACTCGGCGGCTGGACAAGCGGCTTCGGCGCTGCACTCGATGGCGGTTCTACAGGTCTTTCAGGCCAAGATGCTCGCCAGCGAGGAGGCCGGTCTCGATGCGGCTTCGCTCAGGGACCTGAGGAGCGCAACGGACCTGGCTCTGCGCGCCACCAAGGCCACCGCCCAGGCCATCGGGCGGTCGATGTCCAGCCTGGTGGTGTTGGAACGCCATCTGTGGCTCACATTGACGGAGATGAAGGAGGCGGATAAGGTCCCCTTCCTCGACGCTCCAGTCTCAGCCAACAACCTGTTCGGGCCGGCTGTGGAGGGCTTTGCAGAGCGATTTACGGAGGCTCAGAAGTCGTCTCAGGCGATGCGACACTTCCTCCCGAAACGCTCCAGTTCCTCTGCTGCTTCTAGTCGCCCCAAGCCTGCGCCGACTCAGCAGCCCGCCAGTCAAGCGTCAGCCACTCCCGAACCCCGGCCCCCTAAGGTTCGGCAGGAGAGAGGACGTTCCCGCTCGGCGAAGCGTTACACCTTCCCGAAGCGCCAAGGACCCCGGCCCAAGATCGCCTTGGATCCGCCGCCTCAGAAGTCCTCCTGATCATCCAGGCAGAAAGAGGAGGGGCCCGAGTCTCGCTACCGCCGGACCACCCCGCAAACAGCCTCTAATGTGCCTCTTGTCACCCCGCTCAGCGCTGGGTGCAGAGGAAAGTGTGTTTTTGGTTCCCCACGGGCCCGCTCTAGCGCCCGGGTGTCCGACCGCTGTGATAGCGGACAAAATAAAACACATACAAGAGCAAATTTCCTCTTCTGCCTACCATAAGCATCCTGCCCTTATGCAGCCAGTCTGTAGAGCCTATCCAACCTCTTGCCACACGGGCCGGGGCCTGGCGGGCCATCCCTGGTGTGTCAGAGTGGGTAATGGCTACGATAAGACGAGGATATTCACTCCAATTTGCTCGACGACCACCGCGCTTCCGCGGTGTGGTCGCCACCACAGTGCGCAGCAAGGACGCTCAAGTCCTGCGCGCAGAGGTGATGACTTTGCTGGTAAAGGGTGGCCTCTGACCTATTCTAGATCTCAGACTCCTGAATCACGCCCTGGTAAAAAGGTCGTTCAGGATGATCACATTGAAACAGATCCTCTCGCAAATACGCCCAGGGGACTGGTTCATGTCGCTGGATCTGAAAGACGCATACTTTCACATCCAGGTAGCCCCCCATCACAGACGATTCTTGAGATTCGCATTCGAGGGGGTGGCATATCAATACAAGGTCCTCCCGTTTGGGCTGTCCCTGGCTCCCCGCACTTTTACACGATGCATGGATGTGGCTCTCTCCCCTCTGCGACAGATGGGAATCCGCATCCTCAACTACCTCGACGACTGGCTCATTCTGGCCCAGTCGGAGGCAGTTTCAACGTCACACAGGACCCTGCTCCTCAGCCACTTAGATCGCCTGGGGCTCAGGGTCAACCTTGCCAAGAGCGTTCTGCCACCCAGCCAACGAGTGTCATTCCTGGGGACAGTTATCGACTCGGTGCAGATGACAGCAACTGTCTCAGCAGAACGAGCCATGACAATTCAGCGCCGTGCGGCCTCCTTCAAGGAAGGGACCGTCCACCCGCTCAAGGCTTTCCAGAAAATGCTGGGCCTTATGGCAGCAGCTTCGCCAGTACTTCAGTTGGGCCTGCTTCACATGCGGCCCATCCAGTTCTGGCTGAAGCAGAGGGTTCCATTTGCGGCTTGGCGTCACGGACGCCATCGCATAACGGTGACTCGGGCCTGTGTATCAGCCCTGAACCGTTGGAGGGACCCCCTCTGGCTGAAGCGAGGTGTGATCTTGGACACGGCGCACAGAAGGAAGGTTGTCACGACAGACGCTTCCAACAAGGGTTGGGGAGCACTGTGCGAGGGCAAACCGACCTTCGGTCTTTGGTCCGAAGAGGAGTCGGGTCTGCACATCAACTGCCTAGAGATGCTAGCAGTGTGCCGTGCCTGTCAATTCTTCCTGCCGGACATAAGGGCTAGTACTAGCACCATGTGCTAATACGCTCAGACAGCAGGTCCGTGGTGTCATACATAAATCACCAGGGCGGCCTCGTCTCGAAGCGCCTCTGCACGCTGGCGAAAGACCTTCTTGTTTGGGCTCAGACCAATCTGCGCTCACTGAAGGCGACGCATGTGCCGGGCAAAATGAACCAAGGAGCGGACATGTTGTCGAGGAACAACGTCTCCTCAGAAGAATGGACGCTCCACCCGCTCGCGGTTCAGAAAATCTGGGAAGTCTTTGGCAGAGCTCGAGTAGACCTCTTCGCCTCCGAAGACAACTCTCATTGCCCAATCTATTTCACGAGGAGCACGGCCTTCCGCTCTATGCATTCCCTCCAATCTCTCTGCTACCACAGGTACTCAGACGAGTCTGAGGCACAGGCTTCTTCTAATAGCCTCCCTCTGGAGGAACCAGCCGTGGGTGTCGGAATTATTCCAGTTGCTCGAAGCAGCCCCGTGGCCCGTTCCCTTAAGACGGGACCTCCTCTCTCAAGCGAACGGCACGCTGTGGTATCTACATCCCGAGTTATGGGCCCTGCATATGTGGCCGCTCAACGGGAGGCTTCTGTCCTCCCAGAGCGTGTCTTAAACACTATGGCGGAAGCTAAGCGCTAAGTATGTTTACACACACAAGAAATTCATCTTGGTGTCAGGAGCTTCCAGTACAGAAAGTAGGCTACAGACATAGTGCAGACATATAATTCAAGGTAATATAACACTAACAATAAAGAGACAATAAACAATATAGTAATAAAAGAAACTACAGAGAAAAAGAAAATGTCAGTAGACAGAATTGTGAATGTGCATATGTGCTAGATTAAAGTATTGATAAGTTATTTACAGATGTAAAGTCCTGAGAAGTGTTATATGTTGTTCAGGTGGTATATGGCCTTGGGGGGAAAAACTGTTCTTGTGTCTGGCTGTTTTGGTGCTCAGTGTTCTGTAGCACCGGCCAGAAGGCAACAGTTCAAACAGGAAGTGTGCTGGTGCAGTGTTGCAAACTTAGCAATTTTGTAGCTAGATTTAGTGACTTCCCCACCCCTTTTGAGACTTTTTTCAAAAGTTTAGGGACACATATAGCTACTTCTTGGACAAACCTTATCTAAGTTCTCATCTTGCCCACTGATCTATATTCATCTTTATATAGATCAGTGAATTTGCCATTATGATGTCATCTAATGACATTTAGCTACCAGTTTTAGCTACTTTCAATTGAAAGCAGTTGGCAACACTGGTTGGGTGAGTGTCACACAGTGAGATAAACACGTGAAGGCGGTGAAGATTAATGCATATAGTCTTTAATAATCCACAAGAGGGTCGATACAGGACGGACAGGCAGGATGCACACGTAGGGACCAAGTAGACCAGACGAGGGAACACAGGACAGACTGAACTATATAGGGTAGACTGAGTACATTTGAGACATGTGTACAGTTGAAACACCTTAAATAACTTGTGTACACAAGAACCCAGAGCCGTGATTTTTGCTCCACACGTGTATTAGTGTTCTCTTTGATCGTGGGAAATTTGAAATGTGTGCGTCTTTCCACTCCGAAGATACTGGCAGAAATTCATTTTACCATGTCCCTTCCACAATGAATATCTTAGTATTCTTTCATGGTTGTTAAACTTAACATATATCATTGCAAACGTTACTCTGTGCTCTAAAAATAGACATATTTTATGACATTGTGCCATGCAAGGTCTTTTCATAATCTAGAGAAATGTGCGAGCATGTCAGTGGGGTACGGTTGAGACACAGTGTATCAACTGTACCCGGATTGGTGTCCTATTGCTTCACATGCTGTTTAGTTGTGACTTTTATCCTATTATCATAACACTGTACATTTACACATATGCTATGCAAATTCTGTTAAAAAAAAATGATATTTGTGATATTTCAACTGTCTATTATTAATGGACATATTTTCTAACATGAATGTTAAAAGGATTACATAGCATTTTAAGAAATATACAAGGTGGTAAAGTGGGTACAGTTGAGACACCCTTTATAGGTTGCTATGTACTGTATACAGTAACAGTTCAATCATAGAAAATAAAATGCATACAAAGGCTGTGTGTGTTTGTGTACTGATATTACCTACATTATAGGGACCAAATGTCCCCACAAGTATAGTAATACCAGTAAATTCACCTTATGGGAAATTTCTTTAGGTCCCCGTGATGAAACAAGCTTATAAATCATACAGAATGATTGAAAATGTAAAAATGCAGAAAGATCCAAGCGAAGCGTAGGTTTAGGGGTAGGGTTAAATAATATACGGGTATGTATATTGTTATTTTTACTGTTATGTTTACATTTGTACTGTTTGCCATATATTTTTGTAGTGTTAAATATTTGTTCCTGTTTTGTTTAACTGAATCTGAATTAAATAAAGCAAATAAATAAATTTATTTTTAAACTGTAATTATTTAAAACTGTAATTTTGTAATTTATTACATTTGGTATAAATGGTTAGCCAGTTTTAGAGCATTAAGAATGGGTGTCTCAACTGTACCATGCCACTGTTTCAACTGTACACCATATGGGTACAGTTGAGACAAAAATGCACCTCATGTTTATGAGCCAATTGTGGAAAATATGAACTACTTATGGCTACTATCAATTTATGATATTTTAGTACACAAGCTAAAGAAATATCATGTGAAAAATCACTTCATTTCAGCATCTAGTTTTTGTGTAGTGATGAAAAAAGCAGAAAGTGTGTCTACTGTACTCAGTCTACCCTACACGGGCAACTGAAGAAAATTAACAAGACACACCTGAACTAAATGACACATGAGGGACAGCTAGGTCACACAGATCACATGGGGGATGAAAACAACAGGACATCCAACGGTGTGACAGTGTGAGGGGTCCAGAGTAATTTTACCAGCCCTTTTCCTCACTCTGGACATGTAGAGAACTTGGAGGTTCACTCTTAAAAATAAAGGTTCTTTGTTGCCATCAATGGTTCTATGAAGAACCTTGAACATCCATGGAACCTTTCAAATTCAGGAAAGGTTCTTTATAGTCGAAAAAGGTTCTTTAGATTTTTAAAATGTTCTTCAAAATGGTTCTTTTAGGAACTATTCACTGAAAGGTTCTTTGGGGAACCAAAAATGGTTCTTCTATGGCATCACTGCAAAAACACCCTTTTGGAACCTTGATTTTTAAGAGTGTTGGGCAGGGGGGCACCAATAATCCTCTCAGCAGTCCTGACTGTCCGTTGTGGTCTTCTGATTTCTGATTTGGTAGCTGAGCCAAACCAAATAGTTATAGACAAACACAGGACAGACTCAATGACGGCCGAGTAGAACTGTGTGAGCAGCTCCTGTGGCAGGTTGAACTTCTGCAGCTGGCGAAGGAAATACAGCCTCTGCTGGGCCTTTTTTTTAACAATAGATTCAATGTGATTGTCAACTTCAGGTCCTGAGAGATGGTAGTGACCAAGAACCTGATTTTTGAGGTTCACAAACACAAACATACATGCAAACATAAACACCCACACAGGCACACAAACACTAACACTCACACAAACATAGCCTACAGCAAAAACACAAACATTCATGCAAACACAAACATACAAACACAAACATGAGCACAAACATACACGCATAAACACTCACACAAGCACAAACGTACACAAACACTAACACTCACACAAACATACAGCAAAAACACAAACACACATGCAAATGCACACACACAAATAAAAAATACATGCAAACATAAACATGCACACAAACATACATGCAAACAAGACAAACAAACACAAACATACACGCAAATACAAACATGCACACAAAAAAAAAATACACGAACACACATGCAAACATGTACATAATCACTCATGCAAACACAGACATGTGCAAACACAAACATACACGCAAACACAACCATGCACACAAAAAATTCACACACTCATGCAAACACAAACATGTGTACAAACACAAACATACACACAAACACTCACAGACAAACAAACACAAACATACATGCAAACATTTTTCCGTTTCCATCATCTTTAAAGTGAAAAACTCTGTTCTAATGTTAAAAATTTACATTACATTTAGTCATTTAGCAGACGCTTTTATCCAAAGCGACTTACAAATGAGGACAATGGAAGCAATAAAAATCAACAAGAGCAATGATATGCAAGTGCTATAACAAGTCTCAGTTAGCTTAACACAGTACACGTAGCAAGGTTTTTTTAAATTATATAATAAATAAAAATGAAACAGATAGAATAGAAAAAGAATAGAGCAAGCTAGTGTTAGAGGCCTTTTTTGCTTTTGTTAATTGTATAAAAAAAGAAAACAAATAGATAAAATACAAAAAGATTAGAGAAGCTGGTGTTTTTTTTAAGAAAACAAGCAGTTAGTAAATGAATAGAGTGCAAGTATAAAAGGGACAAGTTTTTTTTTTTTTAAGAATAGAATTAGAATAGAGAGAACTAGAGTTAGAGGGTCAAATAAAGATGGAAGAGATGTGTTTTTAGCCGATTCTTGAAGATGGCTAAGGACTCAGCTGCTCGGATTGAGTTGGGCAGGTCATTCCACCAGGAGGGAACGTTTCATTTAAAAGTCTGTGAAAGTGATTTTGTGCCTCTTTGGGATGGCACAATAAAGTGACGTTCACTTGCAGAACCAAGATTCTAGAGGGCACATAAGTCTGAAGTAATGAATTTAGGTAAAGTGGTGAAGAGCCAGTAGTGGTTTTGTAGGCAAACATTAATGCCTTGAATTTTATGCGAGCAGCTATTAGTAGCCAGTGCAAATTGATAAATAGAGGTGTGTCATTAAAAATTAATCTTGCCGCTGCGTTCTGGATTAATTGTTAAGGTTTGATAGAACTGGCTGGAAGACCTGCCAAGAGAGCATTGCAATAGTCCAGCCTGGACAGAGCAAGAGATTGAACAAGGAGTTGTGAAGCATGTTCCAAAAGAAAGGGCCTGATCTTCGTGATGTTGAATAAAGCAAATCTGGAGGACCGGGCAGTTTTAGCGATATGGTCTGAGAAAGTCAGCTGATCATCAATCGTAACTCCAAGGTTTCTGGCTGTTTTTGAAGGAGTTATGGTTGATGTGCCCTTACTGGATGGTGAAATTGTGATGAAACGATGGGTTTGATGGAACCACAAGCAGTTCTGTCTTGGCAAGGTTGAGTCGAAGGTGATGGTCCTTCATCCAGCAAGAAATGTTTGTTAGACAAGCTGAGATGCGAGCAGCTATCGTCGGATCATCAGGATGGAATGAGAGGTAGAATTGAATGTCATCAGCATAGCAGTGATGTGAAAAGCCATGCTTCTGAATGACAGAACCTAGTGATGCCATGTAGACAGAGAAGAGAAGTGGTCCAAGAACTGAGCCTTGAGGCACCCCAGTAGTTAGACTTGGGACACCTCACCTCTCCAAGATACCTTGAAGGACCTATCTGAGAGGTAAGACTCAAAGCACTGGAGTGTGGTTCCTGAGATGCCCTTTGCCAATAGGGTTGACAGGAGGATCTGGTGGTTAACTGTGTCAAAAGCAGCGGACAGATCCAGCAAGATAAGTATTGAAGATTTGGAATCCGTTCTTGCCAGTCTTAGGGCTTCAATAACTGAGAGCAAGGTAGTCTCGGTTGAATGTCTACTTGTGAAACCAGACTGGTTGCTGTCGAGTAGGTTGTTCTGTGTGAGAAAGGCAGAGACTTGGTTGAACACAGCTCGTTCAAGTGTTTTTTCAATGAAAGGAAGAAGGGAAACTGGTCTGTAGTTCTCTAAAAGAGATGGGTTAAGTGTGGTTAGCATAGGTTATGTCGAACATGACATGTGGAGGGGTATGTGTTGTGTCAGGAACCATGTTGAGGTTAAGAGTGAGGAGGAAGTGATCCAAGGTGTGCAGTGGAGTAACCAGTACATGATCAGTGGAGCAGTGTCATGTGTAAATAAGGTCCAGTTGGTCGCCTGATTTGTGAGTAGCCGTAGTTAACACTCATGAGATCAAAAGAGGCAAGCAGAGTGTGGAAGTCTGCAGCCTTAGGTTTATCTAGGTGGATGTTGAAGTCTCCAAGCATAACTAGGGGAGTACCATCCTCAGGAAAATTTGAGAGCAGCACATCTAATTTATCCAAAAAGTTACCTTGTGGTCCTGGGTGTCGATAAACAACTACAAGGATTTTGGATCATGGTAATAAAAAAGGGTGGGTAATAGTGAGTGAATGTGATTCAAAGGAGCTGTTAATGCCCAGAGAAGGTAAAGGAATAAATTTCCAATCATTAGAGATAAGCAGACCAGTACCTCCATCTCTTCCAGACAGACGGGGAGTGTGGGAAAATGAGAAATTATTGGAGAGTGCTGCAGGAGTAGCAGTGTCCCCTGGATTGATCCACGTATCTGTCAGGGCCATGAGGTTTAGCCTTGAATGACTAGTAATAGATGTAATGAAATCTGTGCTGTTTACTGCAGACTGACAATTCCAGAGAACAATAGAAAAAGAAAGTAGAGTATTAGCAGACATAGGCAAAGTGCGCAGGTTGTTAGGATTGCGCTGCCTATAGTGTGTGATGCATGGTTTGCGAGTGGTAGTAATAGTAGGGATATGGAAACACATAGTAAGAGTTGGTCATTAAAACTGAAACAGAAGTGAAGCAAGGTGTAGAAAAGAGGATGAATCAAAAGCGATACTTATGTCCCTTGCCGGTGTCCCTGCACAGTGGGGTCACACAGTAGAGTCAATGGTCTTTACACTCTTCGGTCTTCACACGAGAAGGTCTTCAGACGAGGGCTGCCGTGACCGCTGCCGCGGTATACTAACCCTAACCCTAACCCTTTTTATACCCATCTGACAAAATGGAAATTGAATTCAGCTGAACACACTTTACTGTTTATCACAACAAAGGGCTAAGCAAGCGCGCGACACTGACAAGGTATGTGATAGTTAGACCAAACACAACTTCAGCAAAAATAGGGAGAATGCTTTAATCGATTAAGAATTGACCTTGATTTATTAAAAACATATGGTGGCCGAGAGAGCTCAACATGCTGCAAATGAAAAAACACATACAAATTGCGAAAACATCTTCATCAGTTTGACAACACACATGCTGAAAATACGTGTCACAATACAACCAAATACATACTCTAAACCCGGATAAGTTTAATTTACTTAAAAAGCTTGAGGAAACTGGTTTCCCTAAAAAATTAATTATTGTGAACTTAAAAATTTCAGTTTATTTAACTTAAATTGTTTTGTAAAATCAATTACAAAGTTCAGTTCATTTAACTTATAATATTTTGTAATATCAATTAATTTGCAGTTATAACACCTAGTATATTTAAGTTCAATATACTAATTTCCAAGTTAAATATATATCAATTGTTTTATTTTTTTCAATTTGTTAAACTAGAAAATTAAGAAAAAAGCAAACAAATAAAGGAACATTCATGCAATTTTCTGTTTTATTTCAATTCAAATGTTAATGTTAAAACACAACAAAACATGAATTTTTGAACACGAATTT
Organism: Tor tambroides; assembly: GCA_021397915.2. NCBI lineage: Eukaryota > Metazoa > Chordata > Actinopteri > Cypriniformes > Cyprinidae > Tor > Tor tambroides. The sequence goes on along the minus strand of JAFVLL020005870.1, from coordinate 104,276 downwards.
CCCATAAAAACATGAAAAAACTAGTTTAACAAATTAACTTATTGTTAAGCACATACACAGTCTATCTCAGAATCACAACAAATGGCATCAAAACTACATGGTTTGTTTCCACTCAGAGTTCACAATATTGGCAATACTGAATTTTGGGTGCCAGCTCACCTTTTCTGAGGTTGAGCATTACCTGCTGAATAAAATATAAAGTGCTTTTCATGCACTTAGGGTAGTCCAGGTGCAGGGCATAAATCAGTCTGAAATAAAATGGACATAGAAGGCCTGAGGTTGGTCAGTTCGTCCATTACCAAACTTTCTTCCAAGATGATTCCCACTCTAGATGGGTTGGGCTGTGGACTTTCTTGATCAGCGCTGAGGATTCTTACTGGAGTCTGTCTTGTCAGCTGCATCCTAACAGAGGAAGAAACAGATTGACAAAGACATTATCAAGTCAGTTAGATAATGCTGTTGTCAAATACTCAAGTTCATATGCTGCATTCACACACCATGTCATAATTACTGTAATTCTGAGAGGACAACATTGTGGCGTTCTACTCGGACCTGTTCATGTCCTTGGACCGGGAATTGTGCGTTTCTGACAACACTATCAATGCCTAAATTAATCTGCAGCAGTCAGGTACAGTGGTCACATGGTACAAGTAGGAGCAGAAAATTATCAGTTTACAGACGGTAATTATGGGTTCTACAAGGATTTAAATGCTTTTCCCAAGTAGGAATCTTGTAATTATGGTAATAATTACAATAGGGTGGTGGGGGTATGGAATTTTTATGATGGGTCATCAACATGGGATGAATGCACCTATACGTACCTGGTTTACTGTAAAAAGAGCTGGCCTTTGAAGTACCATCTGGCTGATGTCAGGCTTGTCATTGACAACTTTTATGTGAAAAGCAAACATTATAGTTACAGTCTTTATAAGGGCATCTGACTTAATGGTTTACATTTACTGTAATTGTGCAGTGAGCCAGTCAATAAAGTGATCATTCTCAGAACAGGTCTCAGTTAACCCATATGACATACAGCTGATCTGGAGTTTTGGTGTGAAGGGTGGCTAAGTGTACATTTTTTTGTGCATTAAGAGATTAAAAGTATATGCCTGATGTGAACAAGTAAATTGTTCCGTTCTTGTATGACTTCCATTTTTGAACATAGAGATGCAGTTTCACAGACAGGGCTTAGCTTAAACCAGGACTAAGCCTTAGTTAAATTAGGGTATTTAAATAGCTTTTATAAAAATGCCTTAAAACTTTACTGGTGTGCATCTTGAGACAAGACAACGGCACTGACATTTAAGATATGTCAGTACAAAGTATTTTCATGTAAGACTTTCATTTAAGATTTATTTTAGTTTGGGACTAGTCTTAAGTGTTGTCTGTAAAACAGGGGGATAATGTTTAAATAGCTGTGCTCTTTTTTTCACATTTAAGAGGGCCATACTTACACTTTCAAACCATCTCTTCCATTTCTTCTTCTTTCCAAAACAAGATAGTTGTTAAGAGGGCTGTAAACCTAATCCATCCATTCTTGTATTTATACCGTTAATAAAATTCAATCCACTCTTTCAAACAATAACCATGTCTAAATTAAAAGTGGTCGTTAAATTATTGCACTCGTCGTGTTAGCGCCACCATTGTCTCTCCTCAGCTAGAATCGCGGCTGCTGTATGAGTAAAACTAAATTTACACTCCTCACAAACAACAGATCCTCGAGTGAAAAAGATCGCTGGTCAGGGGTTCAAGTGCGGTTATGTCCACTGCAGGCGAGTGAGAAAACTAGCTAGCTAATGGATGAGAAATGTCCCATCATTTAGACAAACAACAATTTTCACCGATCACAGTCTCTCGAGGGAAAGAAAGACACGATAGAAGGTAAATGGCGGAAAAGAATGTCCACAGAACTAAAACAAAATTCATGAATCTAAAACAAAATTTCCACTTTCTCATCCACAGCTCCTTGAATTCACACACAATTACAATGACAAAATGGCATTGTGTTGGTACCTGACTTGCAGCACCAGTGTGAGGGAGGATGTGGTCAGAATCAGAATGAGCTTTATCAGAATCAGAATGAGCTTTATTGGCCAAGTATGTTTACACATACGAGGAATTTGTTGTAGTGACAGAAGCTCCACAGTGCAACAAAAAGACAGCGACAGGACAGGACACAGATAATAAAAGAATAATATACAAATACACAAATAGGCAATGTACACAACAACAAAAAAAACAAACAATATATAATATGGACAATTATGTATGTACAGGTCAAGTATGTGCAAATTTGAAATGAGAAATAAAATAAAATAAAATAAAATAAGTGAGTGTGGTGAATGGATAATGTATAATAGTTGTGTGTTCCGTGTTTATTGTTTTAGTGTCTGGTAGATGGATTGCCTGAGGAAGAAACTGTTTCTGTGTCTGGTCGTCATGCCTGTGAGCTCTGTGAAGGCCGACCTGACGGGGTAGCAGTTCAAGTAGGGAGTGTGCTGGATGTGAGGGCTCCAGAGTGATTTTGCCAGCCCTTTTGCTCACTCTGGATGAATACAGTTCTTGAAGAGCGGGGAGGGTTGTACCGATGATTCGCTCAGCAGTCCGGAGTACCCTTCGTAGTCTTCTGAGGTCAGATTTGGTAGCTGAGCTGAACCAGACAGTTATTGAAGTGCAGAGGATGGATTCAATGATGGCGGAGTAGAACTGTTTCAGCAGCTCCTGTGGCAGGTTGAACTTCCTCAGCTTGCGAGGAAAGTACAACCTCTGCTGGGCCTTTTTGACAATGGAGTCTATGTGATTGTCCCACTTCAGGTCCTGGGAGATGGTGGCGCCCAGGAATCTGAATGACTCCACTGCAGTCACAGTGCTGTTCATGATGGTGAGTGGGGGAGAGCAAGGGGGTTTCTCCTGAAGTCCACGATCATCTCCACAGTTTTGAGCGTGTTAAGCTCCAGGTTGTTAAGACTGTACCAAACAGCCAGCTCCTTAACCCCCTGTCTGTAAACAGACTCGTCACCGTCCTGGATGAGGCCGATCAGTGTGGGTTCGTCTGCAAACTTAAGGAGCTTGACAGAGGGGTCTTTAGATGTCAGTTTGGTTCGGGGTGGAGGGAGAAGAGCAGTGGGGGAGAGAACGCAGTCCTGAGGAGCTCCAGTGCTGATGGTGTGCGGGTGCTGGATGTGTATTTACCAAGCTTTACTGATTGTGTGCCGCCTGTCTGTCAGAAGCTGTTGATCCACTGACAGACAGAGTGGGGACGGAGAGCTGAGTTGAGTTTATTTTGAAGGGTGTCCAGGATGATGGTGTTAAAAGCGGAGCTGAAGTCCACAAACAGGATCCTCGCATAAGTCCCTGGTCTTGTCCAGATGCTGCAGGATGTGGCGGTCCCATATTGACTGCATCATTCACAGACCGGTTTGCTCTGTAGGCAAACTGCAGTGGGAACAGTAAGGACCAGTGTGTCTCAGATAAGCCAAACCAGTCTTTCAAATGATGCTTCATGGCCACAGACGTTAGAGCCACAGGTCTGTGGTCATTAAGTCCAGTACTTTGGGTTTCTTTGGGACGGGGATGATGGTGGAGCGTTTGAAGCATGAGGGGACTTCGCATAGCTCCAGTGATCTGTTGAAGATCTGTGTGAAGATGGGAGCCAGCTGATCAGCACAGGTTTTTAGGCAAGCTGGAGACACACCGTCTGGGCCTGGTGCTTTCCTTCTTTTGTTCTTTCTGAAGACCTGGCACACGTCATCTTCAAGTAATGTGGATTGTGTGTGAGGGAGAGGGGGGTTGCTGGAGGTGTGAATGGTTGTGTGGAGAGGTGTTCAGGGCGGGTGTGGGTTGTTTTTTCAAACCTACAGTAAAAGTCATTCAAATCGTCTGCCATTTGTTGATTCTCCAGAGTGCTGGGGGATGGTGTCTTGTAACTGGTGATATCTTTCATACCTTTCCACACTGAAGCAGGATCACTGGAAGAGAATTTGTTCCTTAGCTTGTCAGAATAATTCCCCTTTGCCACTCTGATCTCCTCACTCTGGTCAGGAGATAAACTTAATAATATGAGTTCATGTAACTTATTCATAATTTATTCACAGGTTCAAATATGTCTACAAATTAGTAGAATCTATCTTACAAGTAATGCAAATATCATTCCCTGCAAACATGCTCCTGCGGGGCCCATGCTGGCTTTTTGCAGGTACAGTGGACTAGGGCCAGCCCACACCAAACCTAAACAGGCCCAGTGCGGGCTTGCCCAGACGAGGCCCAGAGCTTTGGGCTCACCGCAGGCTCTCTGTGAGCAGCCCACACTATGGGACAGCTCGTTCGGGCCCAGAGCAACTTTTGTACCTTTGGGCCCACGCAGGTTTTGTGAAGGCAGCCCTGTAATGCAACTATGAGAATACTAACATTGACTGGCCGTTTTTTAGTCACTCAATTGAACTGGAATGGCTCAAACCAAAAGACACCTTTTCAGGAACTGTTGTTTCTTATAGGCCAGGGATCCTCAAATCTGGCTCACGAGATCCACTTTCCTGCAGAATTTAGTTCTAACTTCTAACCTTAATGAAACACACCTGAGCATGTCTTCAGGATCATTAGAAAATCACAGGTGGGTGAGTTTGATCAAACTTGGAGCTAAACTCTGCAAGAAAGTGGGTCTCACGAGTCATATTTGAGGTGTAACAGACACGAGCTTGTTAATAAGAATTTTGTGGGCAGTTTTCTTCCTTACCACTAGGGGTGCTAGGGTGTTTTAGATTTCCTTAAGTAAAGCCATGTGGTAGAGGAAGTTAGCAATAGCAAACAGCAGTAGCCAGTATGGCTCACCTGCTGAACACATTGTGCTGTGTCCTGGTTGTGAAATGTGCCATTTCAAGCCCAGTCTAAAGTAAGGAGTTGATGTTTTTTGCAGAGATGTTATATGCAAAAAATGTATGGCTTATGTTTGGATTGAAGCTAAGAGTTTAAGACAGTGTATTTGTATGCATTTTATAAGGACTCTTTATTGGCGAGGTCACCACATCATGGTCCAGTTTGAATATGGATTTAAAGTTCTTTTCGACGTGAGACCATAGTCTGGACTATTTTTGACTGTTCTTGGTTAGGAAGAGTCTGGTGTTTGAGAACTGTGGTGTGTTTTCATCACAAGAGGCTGGATTATTCATTTGCTATCAGCCAACTTCAGCTATGGACAGTGTTTGGACATTGATGTACTACAGATAAGACTTTTGCACACACCAGCTTTCACATGATGAAATCCTACAATCTTACATTGCTTTGTTTGCTTTCTTTTTTTTTTTTTTTGTACTTTTGTGTATTTACATTTTTGCCTATATGTAGCTGTATTAACCTGAATTGAATGTTTTCTATTTTGTATTTAATAAATTGATTTGAAATCCCTTTGACTACGGTACATTTTTGACAATACAGACAATAGTTATCCATTTCAGATGTATAGTAACTGTTTTTCACAAAGACTTAAGTTATAGTAGCTGAGAAGTATTGATAGTGAAACAGATGTATTGTTGTTGATTAATAGTGCGGGCCCTGTGTGGGCCTTATGAGGGCTTCCTGGGGGCTAAATGAGGGCTGCCCATGCAGGGTCAGCACTAAGGGGCCAACGTTTTGCCAATGAGCAAATTCTCAGGGGCCCTGCACTGGCAGCCCGCTGGGGGCCCTTAGACTAGCCCTAAGTGGGTCCGTAAAGGGCCACTGCAGGCTTGTTTGCAGGGTTACTTATATATTAAGTCAAACTTAAATATTTAATTATATTGTAATTAAATTGTTTAAGATTTACAATATCTGGGCTTGGTATGGTTTTAGTAAAAGTGTAGTAATCATGTTTTGTTTTTTTGCCGTATTTACTACCATTTGTATAACAGTTTTTATGATGGGTCATCAAGCAAATTTTGACACATAGTAAACTATACCCTGTCTATTGCTATTTAAACTTGAAATTATCTACTTTCGAATTTGCAATGAAGTTTCCATCTATTTGATTAGCAACTAATGAAAGTCACACATAGCAACCACATTACAGGATTTCACAGCTAATAGTGTGATGCTTCTGTTTCACAACCAACTCAACTAAAACCTCTTATTAAACACAATAACATATTGATTAATCATTTTGGTTTTATAATTGCTAATTTATAATTGTCTGCTAAATGACTAAAAGTAAAGTAAATAATTGCAATTCCCCTGAAGAAAATATTCCTTAACATGTAAGGAACACAACATAACATTGCTTTTTATCTTGCATTTACTACTTTACTGTGTGTTTATCACCCAAGCAATGATGTTGATACGGTAACTGAACTACTTTAAAATACAGTAACGTTATAAAATTGATAACTGTAAGAGCATGGCACATTTGACCTGCCATAAACCTTAATTTTTACAGGAAAGCTTCCAGTAGTTATCAATAAAGTCAATGATATTCCGAGAATTACTGCAGTGTTTCAGGAAATGTCTTGTGATTAAATATATTCCTGGACAGTGATTTATATAACCTTCTATTATTACATAATCTATGAAACAAACTTTGATAAAACACAGTTTACACCACTAGACCTGCTTCGTCACAAGAACAAATTATTATTATTTAAAAAAAAAAAATTACTTTGTTCAATTACTTTGGGAAGGCTGGTGGCAGTACTGTAGGTAGCGTAATAACTGGGTTTGCCAATTATTGTTATTAAATTTAGTGGGGAAAAAACACCAAAATACACAAATGAAAAGATTAAATGTATTTATTAACATTTCATTAAAATGTACAAAATAAACATTAAATGCAATATGCAACTGTAGGTCTATGACTTGTCAGAACATAATCGCATACTCGTCAGGCTCTTACAAAAGCTTGTCAAGGAAACATCAGCTAATTGTTATACTTGATAATGTTTATATGGATGGGATTATATGGTGTTTATCCAGAACCAGTGGGTATGATTTCAGTTTCATTATGAGGTGTTTCCCAGTCTGTGCGTGACCTTTGCAGTTCTGAGTCAGCTTGATGAACATTTCTCCACAGTGGTCACTTCTTTTTAGTATACTAGGAAGGAAAAAACAATTATTTAATTCAGAAGAAATGTAAAAAATGACTACTAGTATTTTCTTAGAAGGTTACTTTATTTAATATCCAGTCAGCATCAGATATGGCTCTTTGAATGATCATCTGAATCCTTTCTGGATCATCTTCATCCGCATGACTGTTATAGCTCTGAAAGACAAAAACACATTCACACCTGACAGCAGGACATGTGATTTTACACAGACTATTTCTGCAGTTATGTTCGTCACAATGATGACAGTATTTGAGGTATATTAAGTACCTGTCTGATGGCGTGTTGGTAGTGTTTTTGCATGGTTGCTGTTGGCAGGAGTTTGCAACATCGCAGCAAATAGCGGTACAGCTGCACCGGCGTGCGGACCAGCTCAGCGCCCGCCAGAGGAGACATGAGGGTTTACTGTATGTCCTCAATTTCTCTGAAAGCCTGACCTTTTTAACTTTGATTGCAGAGTCTAAACACTACAATAATATTGAGTATATCTGGGAAAGTTCGAGTTGTAAATCCATAATAAGATGTATAACACTCTGTCACAAGCATATAGTTTGAGTTGTAAAGGTGAAGGATAACAGTGGAATTACTTCCTGATTTGAGCACTAACCTAAATTTATTTCAGAATAAAAGTCCTCTCTCTGCCGTGTAACTGTACATCATTATAGTCTCAATAAAATAATGCTGTAATTATCCACAAAACTTATACACAAATGTGAAGATAACACACACACAAAAAAAACATTGTTCTGTCATATTACAAAAATATGATCACATTAAAAAATTTTATTTGAAGGACATAATTCACAATCTAACAAGTTGTTTGAAACCAACATAAAACAATCACTGCTACATGAAACCTCCAGGACATTGGACTGAAACCCTGAAACTGAGATTAGTCCTGTGTGACAACTAGCCCTGCTCATTTAGAGTATGTTATTCAGTGCTTAATTGTAAGGATTACACTGCATTAACAAGAACAGGAACTGTGGAAGCACATGCTCTCATTTATTTTAAATGCAGAACTTATGTTTATGTTATGAAAGTATGCTCATTGTGGTTGGTTATTTAAAACATTTTCTTTATAGCCTACGAAATAGAAAGAATAAAAACCATTATGTAATTGATGAATTAACACATGATAGAACTTCCCATGAGATCATTTTGTTTTACACTTCAGGGCAGAGCCTGGAAACTTGTGCGTAACATCATTCAAGATTATGACATTGTAGAAATTTACTGTCAGTTTTAAAATACTACATTCATAATTCATAAAAATGAAAATGGAAGTTCCACACTGAAACTTGCTTTCAGTCTGCTGTTACTCATGACCATACCTACATGAATAACAAACTACAAAATATTTGGTAACACTTTATTTTAAGGTCTCTTAACTAGTTGCTTATTAGCATGCATATTACTAGAATATTAGCCATTTATTAGTACTAATTAAGCACATATTAATGCCTTATTCTACATGACCTTATTCTACATCCCTAATCCTACCCAATACCTAAATTTAACAACTACCTTACTAACTATTAATAAGCAGCAAATTAGGAATTTATTTAGGGAAAAGTCATAGTTAATACTGAATAAGTGTTCCCTACTCTAAAGTGTTACCAAATATTTTTATACACTGCACCTTTTCATCATTTAATTTTTTAATAAATGAAATATGCATTTTCTTGTAAATTCAGTGTAGTTAGAACACTGCTGACAAAAAAACCCTTTTACTGTAGTTAAAGAGTATTTATCCTGTGTATTTGAACTTTAAATCAAATGAAAGGTGCTGAGAACCAGTTGTCCTGTTGTCTGCACGCCGACCCACAATCCCCTCATTTCACCTGGAGACACCAGTGAAAGCATTCATTGTTTAAGAAGGAAAAACCCCAGCAGCATCAAAGTCATTCTTACGGCATGTGTGTGTGTATGCGCTCACATGAAGAATTCCCCACTCATTAGCAATAACATTTGTGAGCTTTCAAGATATTAAACCAAAAAGTCAACCACATACACCTTATAATAAGATATTATGGCCTATACTCCTGATATAACAAAAGACGGGTCTGTTAGACTGCTTTTGTCACGGTGTGTAGGCTGATAGGGGACAGAATGTTATTTTGTTGATAAAATCCTTAACAAACTCTCCAAAAATGTAATAAACAACAGCTGAGTAATAGTAGTCATTGTTTATGAATCCCTTGCATATTCACACTGCGCCTTTATACTGTGTAACTTTATCTTATCTTATCATAGTTGTTGTTTTGGCATTCACAAGTCAATACACCACTACGTAAAATAATCCTGACATTAGATCTTCACTGAGCTGACCTACTTCTGTCACAAATTCCTTGGTAAACGAATCTAACTGTATTGGAATTTACTGTTTTGTCTATGAAAATAATACTCATGTTTTATGATTTCTATGACACATCATGGTAACACAACATGTTTAAATAGAAAAATGTTTAAAGTAAGATGCATAAATCACAGTTGTCCTGACCAAAGAATTTCATAGAAACAAAGTTACTTGAAAGAAGTGTAAACCCTTATAATGAGCTAAACTTTCTGGAACATTCCGCCAGCTGGCAGGATTTGCCAGCTTTCCTAGTCTGTTTGTACTCTTCCATGATCACATTTAGACATCTTGATTAGATCTCCATGCTCATGTTTATTTGGAGCAACATGTTTCTTCCATTGACACCTTAACAAAACCTGGCAAGGAATGCTACATGAAAAACATTGTAAGTTGCTTTTGTTTTGTTTATGTGAATGTAAGGAAAAAGTAATTCCTACAATACAGGACACTTTTAAGTCCCTATCTATTTTTAAAGAAATCATATATTTCTTTTAACAGAATTAAGTGAACATATGGTTTAATTTGAAATAATTCCACTACTTTAGGTTGAGAACACGCCAGAATTTTTTTTAAAGAAATTAAGTGTTTTTTTTTTTCTTTACAGATCCATACATTCCTTAAAGTTTTTCCTCTAATCTAATCAAACAAAACAAAAAAAGTTTTCAACAATAGAATATTTTAATTCAGTGGTTCTCAACATTTTTTGACTCAAAAGGCCCCAATTGTCTACAATAATCTTTATGATTTTCCAGTTGTTCATGATTTAATCATTAGGGATTATGATTTTCAAGAATATTTTTCACACAATTTTTGATAAAATATTTTAGAGCTTGGCATAGCTAAGAAAATGTATATATATAAAATGTATAAAAACCCACTCTAAAAAATAATGGGAACCCTTGAGAGGTTGAACTAAAGTAACAAGTATCTTAATTTTATGTGTTTATTCCCAGTCTTATTTTAAATCATCTTGAGGCTGCCTGGTTGAGAACCACTGTTTAAATTACTGTAGATCTTTTCCTGTGCCCTCAATTTCATCCTCCTGCTTTCATGAAGTGAAATCATTTTCTTGTAGGAAAACAGCATCACAAACATAAGTATTAGCAAGATTAATTGGTTTGTTTTACTGTGAAAGATTTGTATAGCACTTTCAAAAGATGGTTATTCTCAAAATAAACCTTCGTCTAAGCTAAGAGCCCGTCTCTCACTGATTAATAGCTAACTTTAAGTGTAACTTTCTTTTACCATTCTGACATTTGAAGTTTGCAATTTGGCACTCAATTTAACTTGGTCAGCAGTTTTGTTTTGTTTTCTTCTTTCTATGAAAAATGCATTAAAAACATTTTAAAATGCAGTGCTAATAAATAAAATAAGGACAGAAACAACACACTTTTTTTTTTTTTTAAATGTCAACATTTAATGAGCTTCACCATTGTACTTCAAATCTACACTCTGAAAAGAGACCGGTGATTTTTCAAAACACAGAACACATCCACAGAGTCCTTCCGGTCCCTAAGAATCACCTCCTCAGCTTTCAGGGCATCGAATGGGAATTTTACATTATAGTCATATATGTCGTAAAATGTATTCAAATACCATTAACTCTGAGTATAAACTTCAAACTTCCTTATAAAAACTTGACAGCAAGTGCAGTACCTTCCCCATTTGGCCCGATCGAGCTTGCGTGTTAGTCTCTTCTCACATCCGCTTCTTACGCCCTAACATTGCCACGTATTTTGTACGTTTCTCTCATCCGACGCTCTCGGTGAAGGATACCATGTTAATCATCGTGGGTATGCTGTGTGATCTAACAGTCAGAGAACACTGGGGTGAGAACATGGTACTTTGTACAAGGATATGATGATGGGAACCACCTCCAACCAATCGCAATTTTAATGACTTTGATTTCTTTATACAGGGTTTGATAGGAATATAAAAGTCGGAAGGGACATTCAAGTTTTAAATCTCCACATAAAAATAAAAGCGTGGAGGTAAACAACCAAGTCATTGAGCTCGAGAGGTAGAGACCAACAATGTGAATCCATTATATACATATACACAAACAGTTCAGTGTTTCTTTAAAGGAAATTAATCATTAATAATAATAATAATAATAATTAAAAAAGGGCTCTACTTCAATACTCATATCCACAGCTCTGCAGCACACAATACACAATTAACATAATTGGTTATGTGTTTTTTGTTTGTTTTTGTACTTATACTGATTTGGATTATTTCTTTGTCTACACTTTCTAGTGCAGGGGAAAATAAAAAGAAGAAGAAGAAGAAAAGAGAAAAAAATATGTACATTTATATGCAAGTCTCAAAAATAAAATCAAATTTCACAGCCCTAAAAAATGTGCAGGCTAATTCAACTTCTATACAGCAGTATTACTTTTTTTGTTGTTGTTTGGCGATTTTTTTTTTTTTATACGTTATTTTTTTGTAGATTTTTCGTTTCTATTGAAATCTACCTGCTACTCACTTATTTACATACCATACTCAGTGGATCATGGGAAAGCATGCCATAGCACATTGAGGAAGAAATAAAAATAATTCTCTAAAAATATATTAAATATTTTCCATTTGTTTTCTTTTAGTCCGAGAGAGTGCAGAAAGCATTATGGGAAGTTTAAGAATGGTACAGTGAGTGAAAACTACTCCCAATTTCTTTCCAGACCCACAATATACACCATTTCCCAGGCCCCCTTTTCAGATCCATCATCTCCATGAGTCTTTTAACAGAAAAAGGGCTTTTGAGGGGGGTCAAAGTAGACGACACTGAACTGACATCTACAGGATCACTATTGTGATGCCACAGTCAGTTAGAAGCATGCACAGGGTCCATACATGCACTCGCAATGGCCTTCGTCACTTGTCTTCATAGACAAAGTTTGCTAATATACCATTGCAATTATGGAATGGTTTGGTTGACCAACAGTTCAACCCATTATTTATTTGCTTTTTTTAGTTTTTAGCCTTTAATTTGGTTTGCATGCTATTCTAGATTCTCCATCAGGGAGAGCAGGGTTCAGAGGTCATCTGAAAACATAAACCTCCCCATACCGTTTCGCTACATGCTAGTTGGGTTTTCAGTCTCGGTAGGAGACAAGCACCTGCGAGATTTCTGGACATGCTCACAAAGTCTCCTTCGCTTCAAATAAACCCTTTCGGTACGAGCATTTTGCCTCGGGCCAATCTTGCATGCTTTGGATCCTTTTGAGTCGTTGTGCCGTTCAGTCACCCATCCGAAGTACTAAATACTGACACAACACATCCACATTCAGGAGTACTAAGAGAAGCCTACGAATCAGTATCTCTGCCAAGTGCTTCGCTAAGGAATACTGATTTGAAGAGTTGAATATGAGATGGAAATCGAGATACGAACAAAGATAGATTGATAGAGAAAGAACGGAAGAGTGCAGACGACAGCAAAAATGGAAGAAAGTCATAAAAATCACACCGCCGTTGAAGGCAATAAATGCAATGAGCAGCTCACTCTAGCCGAACAAGTAGTCACAGTTCTTAAGATGCGGTCACACTAGCGATATTTCAGTTTTGCTGCCGATTTTTCATTTTTTTTTTTCATCGCCAATAGCGTAATTATGTATGAAGCAGCTTTCTGTCGGTTGGCGCGACAAATTTACATGACCAACTAGTTCTGCATCAGAATCCTGAAACAATTGGATTTCGCGCTCGAAATTCCGAGCAGCGGTTAATGTGACCGCACCTTTCACAAGGGCCGTCACCTAAATTCAGAAACTTATATGGATGGGCCTAACGAATAGGCTACTAATGAGGACAGCGGTTTTTCGCCCTGGTTCTAGCGTGAGCGAAAGACAGATTCAGAAGAACTTGCCTTCTTTCCATACAACATGAAGCACTGCACTTCCTGTTTCCATGAATAAATAAAGCATCATTACTCGCACACATAGTCGTGATGAGTTTTCCTTCAGGGATACTGCACAGACTCTGCCGCCCTGCTGTTCAAAATACATTCAAGTCCACATGGGTCGACTTCGTCTGCCGAAAGTACAGGTTCGTACCCTTCACGAACCTTTAGTATACTACTACAGAGCAGTGGGTATGTACGAACGGACCCCCCGTGACCATGCCCACCCGTCCCGTGTCCCACTTGAACTCATCAGCAGTGGTTGCTTCTATAAAACTCCATTTAGTAAGTATTACAGTACACACACACACATCAGCGACATGGCTAGTCCTAGACTCCAGTGAAATGCTACGCAGGTTTGGGGATGCCTGGGGGTCAGTAGTCCAGGGGGGGCGAGGGGTGGACGCGGGACGGGCCGCCGGAGGGACGTCCACCACCACTGTTTATCAACGCCATCTTCTCCGTCGTCCTCAGCTACTCCCAAACCAGAGGAGATGGAGGCATCTCAGAGGGCTGAGCTACTGTTGAGCTGTGGACAGAAAGAAGAGGGGGATTGTTATGTTTTGCTTTGTTAAGGAGATGTCTCCATCTAGTGTTGAGACACTAACAAATAAGTTGCAAAATAAGCTTGAAAAGCCCCAGATTTGTCAGGACAACAAAAGTTGCAGTAGTTTTAAGCAGAGCTGGGTAGTCACTGATTACACGTAATCTGGAAAAATTAAGTACTTGTAATGAGATTAAATTGCATTTTAAAATACTCTTAATCAGACTACAGTTACATTTTTGATTATGTGATTACATATGCATACAATAACACACTTTTCTCCCTAATTCCTCTTTTACATCTTTTAAACGTTCCTTTCTAAAATAGTCTACCGCTTATATACACTCAGAAAGTCATTCACACAAAGACCAGTCATTAGTCAGGTGTTACAGCCATTACAGTCATTAGTCACAGCATGTGACCACAGGATTTAAAAACCAATACAGGTTAAGAAGTGTTTCAATATTGCATCAACTTTTGATTAACACAATTTTTATTTGAATTATCACTCAGTAGGTTATTTAACCTTGTATTACTATGTCATTGGGAGGCTATGTCATTTAATGTTTCAAACACATTAAAATGCACAAATTCATGTTATTTCTTATTTACATGCAATGCGGGCGTTCCCAAACTTTTTTTTTTTTCATATAAATAAATATATTTATATTTATTTGTTAATTACAATGAATGGAATATATTCTCTGTGTATTTTTATATCAATATGGTACAACATTATACTATTTAAATTGATGTGATAAACTAGTTAGGTCAAAAGTAATCTAAAAGTAATCAAAAAGTAGTCTGATTACATTACCTAAAATGTGTAATGTAATGGATTACGTTATTAACTACAATTTTTGTCATGTAATTTGGAATCAGTAAAAGACTACAATTTGTAAGTAATCTACCAGGCTCTGGTTGTACGCAATAATGGTTAGAAATTACACAAACACTCTTTTATGTAAAAATGTTTGCCTAAATATTAAACAATGGCATGTTGCCTTCAACCCAAAACATGGCTCCCCTTCAAAAAATGACATTCATGCTCACTGGCTTTGATTTGGCATGTCTGTTAACCCTGAGGATGAGAACATGGACGTGAGGGTGAATCTCAAAATCTGTCAACCACTTTCTGGCTCTTATTTAATTTCAAAATTAAAACAAACAAAAGCATGTGGGACCAATACATTTTTTTGCATTACAACATTATTTAAAAAAAAAAAAATTGATCACATTTAAACCCCTGCCACAATTGTCAGTAGCTTTTGTAATGTTAAAAATCTCATTCTCGCTTCTGAAATGTAAAATAATAATATTAATTACCTGAATAAATAAACATCTAAATTATTTAAGAGATAAAGTATGTGTATACTAGCTGTCATACTTGTACTGATTTAAATTTATGCTGACTTTAGATATACAATTTCACATTACAGTGATGAGAATTTTTGTGATGAAAAAATATCACAATGCAAAAATCTTAATGGACCTAAATGCAGGTCTAATTTCTTTATGCTATTTTTTCAGAGTTAAATATAACCTGGACACTTGATCATGAGATTCGGACATAAGCTGAAGAAAGAAGATGATGATGTAAAGCGGAGGGCGGCCTCACCTGATAAAGCTTTTGAAGGCAGCTGATTGGGGGTTGATACAGAGCGGTACCCGATTCCCCTTCTGCTGCTCCAGGATGAACTGATGAATGATCTCTGTGTGGGGAAGAAAGGAGGAGAGATGATGAGAAATAAGGAATAAATTACAGTTTACAGTTATGAATAACGGTTTACAAGTTACGTGCTATCATGGTTAAAAGAACAGTTCACAAAACAATTAAAACATTTCTCCTGTGTTCATTTTAAATAAAATATGGGTTCCGAATGCCATGAGGATGAGTAAATAATGACATTTTTATTTTTAGGTCAATCTAATTAACAGGTATAGATGCATCATTCATTCTTTCAACAGGTAGACAGCAAGTCAAACCTGTTAACTAGTTAAAGGCATCTGGTAGTTCACACAATTTTGTCATCATTCCTTGTAACAAAAAAAGATGAAGTGATGTGACTCGCAGGATTAGATGACTCCTCACAGATTTTCATCGAGAACTAGAATTTTGTATTTTCAGGACAAATCTCAATTATGAATGAATCACTGAATGAAGATCTATTCTAGCGGCAACCTTTCAGGTCAGAGAGTCGATTCTAAAGGAAGATGCTACAGGCAGAACTCTTTATTTTAGAATACAAGCGATTAAGTTTAAAACTAGCTCGGCCAACGTGGAAACTCCTCATGTGTCGATCCAAGAGGGGTTCCCCTCGCGTTCCAAACGCGGCTGCCTCCCTAAATCGCTTTAAGTCTCCAGGCGGTCGGCTCCATCCGCACTGACTAATCCTCCAGTGGAAACACGTTGCACACAGGATGGAGGAAGAGGAGGGAGGGTGAAGGGCAGAGTTATTTTGAGCCGACAGCACAGTAAGCCTGCTTTTAGCGACAGACTCTCACTAATACCCGCTGACAGTGGAAGGCAAGCAAAGATTCAGGGGCCCAGAATGAAGGGTGAAAACAAGGGACAAAAACAACTGGAGCAGCGGGGGATCTGAAGCAGGAGACGCCCAGCAAGACTTCTGATTAACACGCGCTGGCATGACAGGCACATGCTCTCAAATAGATTCAATTCAATTAAGACCTTTAGCTCCTAAACATGTTGTCTACAAACCGGGGATGGATGAGGACAAAAGGTTAAATGAATAGACTTCCAATGTTTGTCTCACGTGTTGTATAATGTGTGCTGCAATCAGCACAATGTGTAGTACATATGAATTGATTATAAGCAAGCTCACCTTTGACCTGCCGAACTGACGTCAGGTTCTTCTCAAAACCATCGTCAAACTTGGGGTTGGTGACAGGCTCAAAGTCACTGGTGTAGACGCGGCCAGAGGAAGTGGTGTAGCAGCATTTGCACATGCAGGTGTGGTACCGCAGACGCCCCTCGTCCAGATACGGGTGCGCCAGGGCGTCCTTTGCAGAGATCCGCTTCGACTGTATTGGAAAACAGATTTGTTCTGACTGAACGTTCCTTTTAAAAATGCAATAAAATGATCTATTCTACAGTTTTATATATTTAATTTTTTTTAAAAATGAAAACAAATACACACACACACACATTTATATAATATATATTTATTTATATAATATATATTTAATTTTGATAATATGTAAACATATATAGTACATTTTTACATTTTCAAAATGATATATATATATATATATATATATATATATATATGTGAACTAGTCTAAATTATATAAATATATTGAATTCTATAATATATTTTTTATTTTAATAATATATAATCATAATAATGCATGTATGTATGTATGTATGTATGTATGTATATATATATATATATATATATATATATATATATATATATATATATGAGTATAAATATATACAAGTTTTAAAATGTTAATGAATTTTAGCATGTAGTTTAATTTGTAATGTTCCAACACTTTAGACTGTAATGTTACAGTTTATGAGAATAAAGTATCAAGAACACTTACTGGGTCAAAGACCAACATCCTGCAGAGGAGGTGAACGGCCTCATGGGTTGCTTGACTGGACAGGGTGTACAGGACAGGAAGTGAGGGCTGCAGAAACAGGAAATGGCATGATCAGTATAGTCTGAGTATTTAATCTATTTTACCAACCTTATACATACATATTCAGAGATAGGAAGAAACAAATTATTATGTAATCAATGTTTCAATTATTGAACATTTTTAAAAACCCATATTGATCAACCCTTACCAATAATACAATACAATGCAATACAATGTTGTATTGTATTGTAAACATTATCAAACAAATGTGAAAATGCTGTAGAGAGTGTGAGAATGAACATGATTTACAAACATGGCCAGCTCTGAACATTTTCATCCTGTTTTGAGAAGCAGTCAAAACATATAAACAGCTTCCTAAAAGAACGTCATGTGATCCTCAGCGGCCGTTCAACTGCATGTCTCAAACATGCAAAACATTCCTCCCAGTAGCACATGATCCTTGCGCCAATAGCCGCACACTTATCTGAGGATGTGGGACAGCAGAGACAATGTACTGGGATATTTTTAACCGTGTCTAATTATCTTCTCCGCCCACCTTCCCCCCCATTCCAAGCCCCCCAGCCGACTCGCCAAAGAGTTGATTGAAAAAGCCCACCGGTAATTGCTTGTTCTCCCTGGTTAGGCTCTTTGAGCTGAGAACAGATGTGAACTATGGCTGGTGATTCACCATTTAAAAAGGGATGACGTATTGTCAGGGCTGACTGTATAGCTGATGGAGGTGAAGGTGTCGGGCAAGAGATGGAGGAAGACGCTGGGCAAGGATTGAAAGCTCTCAGCCATAACTGGAGCCAAACGGAAACGAGGTGTGCTATTACTTTAAGTGATCAGACCTTCATTGAAGGAAGAATCTGAGTCATATGTAGGGACCAGAATATCATAAAGACTCGAAAGTGGGCAACATCTCAGAACATCCCATAAATTGCATAGCAACATGCTAAAAATCACTCAGAACACTGCATAGCAACATCATGGCTAGTACCCAAAACCCCTAAAGAGATATATTTACTTACAAAAAAGGGAAATAAAACAAATTCACTGCCAAATGATGAGATGATTTTAATAAAAAACTTTAAAAATAATACATTTAATAAAAATAAAATATACTAATAAATATAATCGAATATAATAAAAATAAATTAACAATGAATAATTAACATTATACAATCAAAAATTAAGAAAAGAAAAAAATACATACTAAATAACTAAGTATGTATGCAGATTTAAGTTTCACACTTAATTTCACACTACTGTTCAAAAGTTTGGGGTCAGTCAGATTTTTGAATGTTTTTTTAAAAGATGTCTCTTATGCTCAAAATGTAATAATATTGTGAATTATAATAAAAAAATAAATTTAAAAAAAGAATTAAATGTAATAATAATTAAATTAATAATTCAATTTAAAAATTAATTATTATACAAATATTCTCTGTAAAATACTTTGTTTAAATATATTTTAAAAAGCAAAATTGTTTAGGAGACACTACAGTTTTCATCCTTAAGAAATCATTCTAATATGCTGATTTGGTGCTCAAGAAAAAATTTCTTATAATTATCAATGTTAAAAACAGTTGCCCTGTTTAATATTTAAAAGTCTTTACTGTCATTTTTAAATAAATTAAAGCATCCTTGATACAGTATTAATTTCTTAAAAAAAAGTACTGATCCTAAACTTTTGAACTGTAGTGTTTGTGTTTGATTCACTAAAAAGATCCATCTTATAAGAGTCATTTATTCAGAAATTAGTGGACATTTTCTGCACTCTACAGTTCTGATTCACTTAAAAAAAAAAAGCTTATAAAAGCTATTAATTCGGGAATTGGCCTAGATTAGTTGTGCCGTATGTTTCTGATGTACTAAAAAACAACCTGCTCCCTATTTGTGTCGGAGCATGTGTGCCAACCGCAAGGCTCCTCTGACAAATCTGAAAGATTATCAAATGATGGGCGTTAGAACGCAGTGGGTCAGATTCTGAGTGGGCCGAGTCGAAACTATCCCTGTGCGATTATGAGTCAAGAAGCGTGCAGGGTGCAGCGATGCACCAACGTGGTGAGGCTGCGTGAGCGTATGTGATTAAGGAACCACAGTGGGCAAGTTTTTGGCAAGTAGTTGGCAGTAGCGTGGTGTGTGTGAACGATCATGCCCTCTGGGGTGGTGTGATCGTGTGCTGTAGTATTAGCCTGTGTTAGTTAAGGATTAGAGCGGAATGTGGCTTCAGACAGTTAAGGGAGGGAGAGGGCCTCTCCCTGTCCCATGATTCAAAGCTCAATTAGACAAATGATGAGTCAGGAGGGTTGACACATGACATCATCAGCCCAGGCTTTCAGTCATCCCAGGCATGCAGGCAGCTCATGTTCCGCCCTCACATTTCTGACAGCAGGAGTAATGGCCTGAGCAAATTTGCTACTTCAAATCCTGGACAGGCTCGTGGAGTCAGACTGGTCACACTTTTAAACCGTACACAAGAACTTGAGCGAGTATTAGTGGACTGAGCCTTAGTATACAACCTGACAAGTGAGTTTTACTTGTGGACTGTTTTTTTCTGAACACAGTGTCCTTTCCAGGTGACCAGTAATTTGCCTGTTCACACCAAAAGCGAGTATGCTACATGATGCAAGACAATATTTTATGTTCTGCTATAGAGGCGGATTCAGGACCAATGAGATTTCACTGGGGACGGGCTGAGCAGCGCTACATCAGAGATGTAGAAGTGACGTAGACAAGACGTGGTTGGAACAAACTTTACAAGTGAATCAAAACAAAAAGATTTTAAAAGACAGTGGTCAACAAATAAAGGTTTTTCAATGGCTGGTGCCGTCATGATATCTAGTGTAACTAATGTCTGATATAATATACAGTACATAATACAGTTTATACATACACTACATTGCATTATACAATGAACAATGACAACAAATGAGATACACAAAGCTGCTCAAATGAAACATTGATATTATGCAATATTTACTGAAAATCCACCCCCAAAATAAAAAAGTTTATTGCACAAAAAAACACTTATTTTACATAGCATTTACAAAAAAAAAAATATTAAACCATTAAAAAAATTGCTTATTATAGGAAAAATACTTTTTTTTTTTTTTTTTTTTTTTTTTTACAAAATCGTTACTGAAAATTCAACAAAAAATGACGCATGCTATTATGTAAAATTTTTTTTTTATGTACTGCTATTTAATTTATAACACTGTTTTTTAACAACAAAAAAATAAAAGGAAAAATGTTTATTAAATGAAATGAACACTAATTGTTACAACACATTTACAGTATTTACAAATTCACCCGGAAAAAGTATTTTAAAAATGTTTTTCTCTTATGCTCACTGAGGCTGCATTTATTTATTCTTTTTAAATACAGTAAAACAGTAATATTGTGAAACTGTAATTTATAAAATAACTGTTTTTAATGTTTTAAAATGCCATTTATTCCAGTGATGGCAAAGCTGAATTTTAAGCTGCCATTCCTCCAGTCTTCAGTGTCTCATGATCCTTCAGAAATCATGTTAATATGCTGATTTGGTGCTCAAGAAACATGTCTAATTATTATTAACATTGAAAACAATTGTGCTGCTTCATAGTTTTGTGGAAACCATGATAATGTTCTTTTTTCCCCACGATTCTTTGACAAATGTAGTATATTTCAAAATAAAAGCATTTATCTGAAAAAGAAATCTGTTTTAACATTTAATGAATTTACTGTAACTTTTGATCAATGTAATCTATTCTTGCTGAATAAAACTATTAATTTATTTTCCAAAAAAAGCAATTATATATGTGTGTGTGTGTGTGTGTGTGTGTGTGTGTATATATATATATATATATATTTTTTTTTTTTTGGAATGTAACAATATGCCAAAGAAATCAAGCTCGTTAGATTAGCCAGAGGTTGATGATAATTACTCTCTCCAAATAAGCAAAGTTACTAGAGTGTCACTTTAAGGTAAAATCAGCTTTGTTTTTCCTTTTCCTGACTGGCGACACAAGCCCAGGCTGCAGCTATGAAGGGAAGGAGGAGGAGTTACGGTGTCACGAGAAGGTTGAGAAACGAGCCTCGGCTTCCTGTGAAGCGGAGCCCATGTGACGTCCTGACCGCCCCTCTGGCCCAGCAAATACCCCAGCAACACTCAGCAACAGGTGCAGGCCGCAGCTTTCCCCAACCGGCTCAGCGCTCCTCCTTAACCTCCCCCCACTCGCTGCGGCTGTGTGGTCCGGGCCATCTCTCCCCACTATCACAAACAAGCCATTGATCATCCTGGCAGCAAAACAACACAAAGCCCTTCAGGCCCACAAGTGCAGGGAGAGCAGACCCCGTCGCACCTGGGAGAGGGCCAAGCGAGGACAGACAGGTGGATAGGACTTGTCTGTTTGTTTATTTTTGCAGTTAGCATGCTAAAAAAAAGCAAGGCACATTTCCTACGGGCACGAGAGGGGGAGGGAGCACTGATATAGGAGCAGGCCATTAAACGAACGAACGCTGACAGAGACAACAGTGATTCCAGAGAACGCTGAGCTGTAGAGCAGCTAACAGACTTCCTTCTGTATACTCCGACAGGCAGAATCTGAACAGTGTGTGTGTGTGTGTAATAGATATTGGGTGTTATTCACTAAAGTCAAGCGCACACCACAGGACTAAAGCTTTTCGCTCTGTACATATTTAAAGACTCAGAGTTTCTTGGTTTTTTGTCATGTTTTTGTTGCATACTGTACTTTAATCATAGACATTATTCTCACACAAAGTGACACACATCGAGGAAAGGTTTAATTCGCACAACATGCACAACTGTAAACCACACTAAATCTTTAACTTTCTTAAATTGTGATAAGAAGAATTTTCCATAAACACTCATAATAAATAACAAATATTCTGGGTATGCATATCGTTAACTCTGTTTTTTTGTAAATATATTAATATTTTTAGTCATTTTAGTAATTTACTTTTTTAAATAATTTAGCAATGACAGAAAAATTGATTTTACATTTATAATTTTACAAAAGATTTCTATTTAAAATCAAATCTGCTCTTTTGAACTTTCATTTTGACAATAAGAAATGTTTCTTGAGCAACAAATCAGCATATTAGAATGATTTCTGATCCTGTGACACATAAGACTGGAGTAATGACGCTGAAAATTCAGCTGTCATCACAGAAATAAATTACATTTAAAAAAGTATTTAAACTGAAAAATTATTTTAAATCATAAAATTGTACAATACATATTTACGACATCTATAGTAATTCACAAATAATGGAAAAAATTACTCATTTATTAGCCATTGACAAGGCTGTCAGTTTCTTAGAAGAGATTAAAAAAAAAATATATATATATTATATTATATATATATATATATATATATATATATATATATATATATATATAGTAAAAAAACAAAAACAAAAAACAATAAAATTCAGTATATAAATAATTCTGTATATACTGTCTGTGATTTGTTTATCACCTCAGCAACTGTCAGCAACTGGTGAAATAGTAAACATACTGTTTCCACATTCCATGCTTCCTTTTTGCATGTTAACGTAGAATTCTGCTTACACACAATTTCTAACCATTTGTGGACTTTCCTCTCCATGCCTGCATCTGTAATGGTGAGAATGTGCAGAAAGTCCTTATATGGGGTTGCTTAGGGGTGTATATGCTAAACACTACTGCAGGCACATAGTCCCTCATTTGCAACAATACAGATTCATCAACATTAGAATGAGGGGAATATACACCATATGCCTTTGCGTGAGAACCTCTTCTGTGCGCATACTGTAAGTAAAAACACTTGTACTAAAACGTTATTGAATGAGACTCATTGTGAGAAAAACAGAGGAGAAAGAGAAAGAGGAAGAGGTGAGGGAGAGAAAGAAAACAACGAAGAGAAGAGTGGCGTTTTTAAAGCAGAGTGGCGCTCTGAGATAGAATAACATTCATGCAGGGCAGGGGTGTAACTCTTCCACCTCTTAAAACACAGTCAGGCTGTGTGAAAGTATATTTGTTTCCGTTACAGTTTGAATGGTAGCACTTAGCACTGGTTTGCGAGTAGGAATGGAGACGGCGCTGAACACCGTATCTCTCAGATGCACTCAGATGGCCAAACTAATCTGACTAAGTGTTAGAGCCGATATGGTGAGGATGAAGATCCCTAAAGCCCCTGAAGGATCTCATTTCAAAACAGCCCAAATCAGATCTTCTCTATTTATAGCAATGACACGGGACAGGGCGTAAAAAGTGTCTGAGGCCTCCCGCATTGATGCGAACATCAAGATGAACACATTAATGACGGGGCTTTTAAAATGTAAATTGGGAGCTGTGAAAGCGTCACCACGTTGTCAAAACAATGTCAGCAAGAGAGCTGAGCTTCAGATGCTTCGACAGAAGAGGAATATTATAGCCGTGGCGACTCTCTAATGAGGTCGAGGACACATAGTGGTTTCCCTTCCATTTATATTAATGTGGATGTGCCCGAATAGTGAATCCGTATTCGGAAAGGCACGGAAAACGAATAATGCGTTCTACGGAGCCACAAAAGGGACATGGTTAGCCGCTTGCTAGCAGTAGCCTGTTACATTACAGTAAATAAAATTTCACTTACCACATAAACAGAGAGAGGTAAGGAGAGATGACCGATAGGACAATGTCGAATGATTTGCAGATCCTGAGCACCACTGACAAACATCTAATCTTGTGAAATGTGTGGTAAGTACTGCCGCTCCTTAGTAGATTAGGCTGCGTGTGATCGCGAATCTCAAAAGTGAAAGTAAAAAGTAAACGTGCATTCATAAGTGATTTCAATGTCCCGCATATTAATAACGGCTCCCTGAAAGCACTGAAATATATTTTTCTCGTATATATCGTATTTATTCCCTTTACGGTTGCCGTAGTACACATCATTACCTTTCTGAATACCGTATTCGGATTCAGGCACATCCCTATGCAATATTATGTTAACATTTTTTTTATAATGACAAATTATAAATATATTAATGTTAATATTTATGGGTATTAATAGAAGAATATTTACAGTGCTCTCCACTAATATTGGCACCCTTGGTAAATATGAGCAAAGGTGGCTGTAAAAATAAATCTGCATTGTTTATCCTTTTGATCTTTCATTCAAAAAATTCATAAAATTCTAACCTATCATTGAAGTAAAACAATTGAAAGTGGGGGAGAAATCGTATTGTGAAATAAATACTTTCTCTAGTTCATATTGGCCACAATTATTGGCACCCAATTATTGCAATGTCTTTCCCAAGATAGCAGCCCTGAGTTTTCTTCTGTAATGCCTGAAGTTTGGAAACACCTGATAGAGATCAGAGACCATTCCTTCATGCAGAATCTCTCCAGATCCTTCAGATTCCGCAGCTCCATGTTGGTGCTTCTCCTCTTTAGTTCACCTCCTCATTTTCTATAGGGTTCAGGTCAGAGGACTGGGACAGCCATGGCAAAAGCTTCATTTGTGCTCAGTGACCCATTTTTGTGTTGATTTTGATGTTTGTTTTGGATTACTGTCTGATGGAAGAATCAACCACGGCCTATTATAAGATTTCTAACATAGGCAGTCAGCTTTGGAATTTTTTTATCTGTTGATATTTGAGAGAATCCATGATGCCATGCATCTGAACAAGATGTCCAGGACCTCCGGCAGAAAAACAGGCCAACAACATTAAAGATCCAGCAGTATATTTAACCGTGGGCATGGTGTACTTTTTTTTTTTATCCCTGTTTGTACTAAACCCATCTAGTGGGTTTGCTGCCAAAAAACTCTTTTTTAGTTTCATCTGACTATAGAAGCCAATGTCATTTGATGTTCCAGTCATGTCTGACAACTGAATTTGCTGGATTTTGTTTTTGGATGAGCGAGGAGAATTTTTCTTGAAACCCTCCTGAACAATATGTGGTGATATAGGGGCTGTTTGATATTTTTTAAGGCTTTCTGACTCCAAGACTCAACTAATCTCTGCAATTCTCCAGTTGTGATCCTTGGAGAGTCTTTGGCCACTCAAACTCTCCTCCTCACCGTGCATTAGGACGATGTAGACACACGTCCTCTTCCAGGCAGATTTGTAACATCTTTAGTTGATTGGAACCTCTTAATTATTGCCCTGATTGTGGAAAAGTGGATTTTCAGTACTTAAGCTTTTGTCTTACAGCAACTTTCTATTTTGTGAAGCTCAACAATCTTGTTCTGCACATCAGAACTTTATTGTTTGGTTTTACTCCTTGTGATGGAATTTGGCCTTAGTTTTCTTTATATTTAAGATCCTTTGGAACAGGAAGCCATAGCTGGACAATTTCGTGCTCCTAGTCTCCCTGGTATGCTAAAAAAAATGTAAATATGAATGGGAATATACTTCAGAGATATTTTACTCATAAAATTTCCCAGAAGTGCCCAATAATTGTGGCCAACATGCACTGGAGAAAAACATTTATTTTATCATGAGATTTTCTCCCCACTTTCAGTTGTTTTACTTCAATGATAAGTTTGAATTTTGTGAATTTTTTGAATGAAAGATCAAAAGGATAAACAATGCAGATTTATTTTCACAGCCACCTTTGCGCAGATTTATTTTCACAGCCACCTTTGCTCAGATTTACCAAGGGTGCCAATATTAGTGGAGGGCACTGTATATTCTTAAGAGCATTCTCAAAGAAAACTAAATCTGCCAATGCCAATACATGTAGAATGCATCTTGAAAATATGCTACATGTGAAAATGTGAAGAAAAAAACCCCTTAATATTCTAGGGTAGGAATTTTGTTTGACATTTTCCTTGCAAATGTGACATACTGTAAAGTTGCAAAAAAAAGGTTATTATAGTTAACTAAAACTGAAACTAAAACTATAAAAATAAATGTTAACTGAAATAAAATATATATTTAAAAACAAGGCACATCAAGGCACAGTTCTCATTTTAATTTAGTTTAACATTATGTACTAAAACTGAAATAAAAATGTGTGTGTGTATTATATATATATATATATATATATATATATATACACACACACACACACACACACACACATTCAGAATTTAACAGAATTGTACAGAAATTAACTGATTCAGAATACTACGATAGTATCCCAGACACTAAAATAACACTGGGTTTAAAATAACACTGTATTTAAAATAAATTTAAAATAGGTTTATTTATTGCAATAAATGTATATATTTGTTTCAATAAAAATGTTATTAAGAACATTAATATCAATACGAATATTAATAGTCTTAAAATATTGTACTTAAAATTCCTTTTTCTCCTATTTGTATTTTCAAACTATTTCAAGTGCATAAAAAATAAAATAGATGAAGAAAAGTGCATGTATAATTATGCATATATATAACTCATTAATTCTTGATAAATGAGCATTTTTAGATATATAAACTGGGCAAAAAAGCAAAAAAAGAAAAGAAAAAAGAAGCCTTCTTGAATAAAAAGCAAAACTCTATACAATATGAAGACTTTTGTCTCATCTTGTACTAATGATACTAGCTTAATTTTATTTAACTTATGATTAAATAAGTGTCAAAATACATATAAACATGTTTTGATTTATTTTTTCCAGTGTACTTTCAATCTGATTTCCCGTTGTGTTCATTTATTGCACAGGAAATAGTGAATGATTCATCAGCTGAATAACACAAATTTGCAAAAAAAACCTGTACCTTCTTCAATAACCGAACACTGGTTATTACGTGGCGCTGTTGCACAAGAGGGGAAAATAAAAAGTCCGCCATCTGTTAGCAGGTGCCATGGAGTTCAGTTTGGGGCAGACATCAGGATTCACAGCCCCTGGTGATGTGGGATGGACCACATCTGCTCCAGCTCTGCACTCGGTCCTCATGCAAGGCCCCCTAAAGCCATTAAACAACACCCCCTCTCTTCATTCTCCCTTCTTACTGTAAGCCCACCCAGCACTGGGGTCATCACTTTCTGACCTGAGTGTGTGTGCGTGTGTGTCCTGTGAGAAAGCATGTAGGTGGAAATCTGATCTGATCATGCTGCCTCTCTGCTAAGGCAGAAAAATCAGCATGGACCCGAGCATACATCTGTTTCCAAGAGCTCCCTGCTGGCTTTTACATACACAGCAGACAGGTGGTGGAACCACATTCAGGTGACTTACAACCAACCAGAGCAAAGTTTTAATGGCAGAGGAGGCACTGGCATAATCAATTAGAAGTGTCAATTTTGTCCAAGATGTTTCTCCTACCCGGGTTTGCAGTCAACATGTGTTTCTGTTGTGTTGTCTTCACCCGACTGCACACAAAAACAAACATACAGCACGAGCAGTGCAGTTCAATTCATATTCAATTCGGTTGCTGACGGGATGTTTATATGACAATAAGTAGTTTAATACAGAGATTCAGTGAAAACTGATAAAAAAGTGTTATATAGCATGAGTTATTTATATATTGTAAAAGGTTAATATATATATATATATAAATAATTTAATTCATTGTTTATTTATAGTTCAAAAAATGATAATCAATCATATTTATTTATATAATTATTTTAATGTCTACAGTAACCACATTCAGACGAGTAACTTCAAAAAAAAAGAGGAAAGCTTTAATCGGAAGTGATGATAATTGCATAATTAATTGCAAGTATCATTTCTACCCAATATTATTAATAACAACTAATAACAAAAATATTATTATTATACTTTATTTTGTTATTATTATTATTATTATTATTATCATCATCATTATTATAGATGATTAATAAAATAACAAAAATATTAAATAATTAAATACAAATAATAAAAATATTGTTATATAATATAATTATAATTCAATAATAATGATTTCATTTTTGAGTGAACTAAATCAGGTCAAGTGTGACTTCATGTTGACTTGATGCAGAAGTCTACATCTAATCTGTAATTTAATTCCTTGTTGCCAAGGGGGAACAAATGATATATTAAAGGGATCTTGTTTATTACTTGTATTTCTTTATATTTCTTAAGAGTTCCTTGATTAAGCAATTTGGTCTTTCTGTTAAAGCCGATTGACCAAGGCACTCTTGCTGGTTAAGCTTGCTAAGAAGCCTGGTAAGGACACAAACACGCTAGAATCCAAAACACAGCATACGCTGAACTTTTCAATAGAGCTGATACACCGCAACCTCTCACTTTCTTTCCTCTCAGTCTATAAATGACAGCTAAGGTAGGTTCTCTATATATCCTCCCGCTCCAGCAGAGGCTAAAAGCTTCCTCTCTTTCTAGTGATGGTAAGAGCCTTGCAAAATTAATAGAAGTAATGAGGTCCCCTGTGGAGGCAGCCGAGTTGATCTTAAGAATCAGACCTCTTTAGATCTCTCAAGTCCTGCTCTCTCTCGGACAGACCTCGTCTCTTTCTTCCTCCCGCCTTTCCACTCAGCCAAATCCTGAGCGACTGTCTCTATCTTGAGCACAGGCATTAAAGCATACCACATCTCCCAACACTGTTGTTGAGAACTACACTGAAATGCCTCTTGAAATCGCTCTGCCAGACTCTCTGGAGACCCACTCCTCTCGCTGCCATCTTTTTCACTCAAAAGCCTTCTTGATAAGCTCTTCACCTTCACAAAAGTGGAGGTGGAGGTCTGGTGTGCCATATTCACCAGTCATTAAGACTCCAGCAACGTGGAGTCTGATCGTAAAGCCACCTCAGCCATCTAAACGCTCTTCATTGCCTTGACTTCTCCAACCTTCCCCCATCAAACGGTGACTAAAAGCATAGCTAACTACAAAGAGAACAAAACAGGCCCATAAGAGCTTGATTGCACATCCTACTCAGGTTGCGTTCACACACGGTTTGGTTATAACATTTAAGCAAACAAAAATACTGTTTATGACTAAAATGTCTTTCAGGAGTCAGACCTGCATTTTGAAAGAGAGTTTTGGTGCAGTCTGAAACAACAGACATTTGACTCACTTCTAGACAGGACGTTTATATGACAATTAAATAGTTTTTAACTGCTGCTAAAGATTTAAATTATAAAAAATAAATGAAATTTAATACAAAAAAGTATGTTACATAGCATGAGTCATTTATATATTACAAATATTTATTAATAATAAATAGTAAAAAACATGGGCAAACATTTGCCAATTTATGTATTTATTTCTTTATATAATTTATTATAATATAATTCTTAATCATCATCATCATCACATAAAACATAATAATTGATAATAATAAAAATAGCAGTAAATGAGATAATAGATGATAAATAGATAATCAAAAGTTATAAGAAATTATATTTTGATATAAAATTTGTATTTATTACAACAAAATAATAATAAATTGTATTATTACTAGACAAATTAATAAGGTAAAGTATTCCTTAATGATAATGATAATAATAATATCATCATAAAATGGAATAATTTATAATAATAGCAAAAGTAGCAGTAGTGAATAAAATAATAGATGATAGGTAAATAGTAATAAATAGGTAATAAGTTATCAGATAAATAATATTTTATTATATTTATTATATTTTAATTATATCAAAATAATAGTAAATATTACCAGACAAATAGTATTATTATTAATAATAATAATAATAATAATTATTATTATTAATAATATTTGTCTGGTCATATTTACTATCAAAACAATTTATATAATTATATTATTACATCACAATAATAGTAAATATTACCAGACAAATAATAATCCATAATAATAATATTTTATTATATTTTTACTCATTGTACAATTAATTATAATAACAATAATAATAATAATAATAATTATTATTATTATTGTTGTTGTTATTATAATTATTATTAGACAAATTATCTGTCAACTACCTAAAAACAGAATGCTGTAGAAAACAGTGACCCAGACACATGATCAGACCCGTGAAGAAGGGTGTCATCACAATACCCCTCAGATCCATCAGAGACCCCTGTACTTTCAGTTTCCAAAACCTGTTCCACGTAACGGGAAGCTCAGCTGATCTACATGATTAAAACATCCTGCTGTAGGGCCGGTCGACCACACACAGGAGGCAGCGTCAAGTGACAAGGTCAGCCAAATGTCAGTGTGTGTGTGTGTGTGTGTGTGTGTGTGTGTGTGGGGGTAGCTGGCTGAGATTAAGGCTGGCAAATACTGACCGGAGAAACAAGTGCCTCTTCACATATAGGCCTAAATGGTAAAGACTTTCTCTAGCCTAGCAGGTGCATGTCTGTAAGCGTGTGTGCATAGGAGGCGGGCTTCTTGGTGAGCCGCCAGCCATCAGGTCGATGCAAAGCAGGAAGCAGAGGTCCACAGCCCTTGCGCTGCAGTTCCTGTTCTCTGCAGGGTATCGCCTTCTCAGCGTAGCTGTCTAGAGCCACAGAGCCAACACCCAGCGCCGAATCACACATACACACTCACAAACACGCACATATTCACACTCGCACACTGAGAACAGCTTTCTGTATACTCAAAACCATGAGCTTTTCACTTTAGCAAACAAAGAAACAGAAGGCACTTGGAAATGAAAAACCATTTCTAGACTTTCATAAATTCACATTAAAGATATACGACAGAAGATAAACCCTGAAGTGCGCCACTTCTGAGCCATGAGTAACTGCAAAATGAATGACTTTTTTAAACCAGTTTTCCCAAACACGCCCCCATCTGCCATTGGCTGGACAAACAGATAGCTCCGCCCTCTGCACTTTAAACTGGAGATAAAAGATTTTAACATTTACTGTAAAATGCCACAAATAAGCTGATAATTATTTTCATAATTATGTTATCACCAATAACCGATAAAAGGCTGATAATATAATTATATTTATCTTCATTTAATCTATTATCTGTTATCTATTTAAATAAATTAATTCCGAATAAAACACTTTAAATGTTACATTTACATTTAGTTATTTAGCAGACGCTTTTATCCAAAGCGACTTACAAAAGAGGACAATAGAAGCAATCAAAACCAACAAAAGAGCAACAACATGCAAGCATATGACAAGTCTCGGTTAGCCTAACGCAGTACACATAGCAAGTTTTTTTTTTTTTTTTAAAGAAAACAAGTAGATAGAATAGAAAAAAGAAAGCTAGTGTTAGTTTTTAAAGAAAAAGTAGCAGTTAGAGAATAAATATGCAATTGATAGTGGGTCAAGGGTGTGTGTGTTTATTTTTATTTTTAATTTTTTTTTTTAATAAAAAGAAGACAGATAGATAAAATAGAATTAGAATAGAGAGTGATATAGTTAGAGGGTCAAATAAAGATGGAAGAGATGTGTTTTTAGCCGTTTCTTGAAGATGGCTAAGGATTCAGCTGCTCGGATTGAGTTGGGCAGGTCATTCCACCAGGTGGGAACAGTGAATGAAAAAGTCTGTGAAAGTGATTTTGTGCCTTTTTGGGATGGCACAATAATGCGTTGTTCACTTGCAGAACGCAAGCTTCTAGAGGGCACATAGGTCTGAAGTACTGAATTTAGGTAAAGGGGTGCAAAGCCAGAGGTGGTGTAGCGTTTGGACGAATCAGACACACATTTAGTCATTATATTTAATGAATAATTCAGGAAACCCTCTCATTCCACACACAAATTGTGAGGGTCTTTGGACCCTTCTCCTGGAAGAGCACCCTAAAAGGCTCAGTTACCAGGGAAACCATCTGATAAGACTGTTTTATTGCTCAAAAGTATGTGAGATGCGAAGTTCAGTAAGAACAGGCTCTTATGAAACCCACTCCATGCCCATAAAAACAGAACTTTCCTCCCTTTTAATTCATAGAAAACCATTCTTTGAATGAACATACATATCCTTCAGGTCATTGTGTATGTTATTATTCTTCTTGTATATGTTCTTGTGTATTTTATCCTGTTTATGCGTGCTTATAATAGATCACTAGTTAATATCACTTTAACTGTATCATGTTTAGTCTCTGTCAATTCGTCTTCGGACGATTTAATTGAGAGTGTATATTTTATGTTGATACCTATGCAACATATTAGTGTCCTAAGAATCTGAAGTAGTTTGTGCATTAACCCCATGCAAATTTCCATGCTCAGAGACAAAGAGTCATAAAAACTTTCCCTCCAAGAGTTTTAAGAATCCCATTGGCTCTTTGACATCCCAGAGGCGTGACCTCCAAAGCAGATAAAGCTCTCACGTAAGTGACGCCGCCCAGTCTGCGTTTCTGTGATGATTACTGAGAAGATGGGGATGTGAGCTAGGACTCTTCTGGACCTTTAAGTTTTGCGCCAGGCCTTTGCGGCCTTGACTTTCCATTCAACCAAGGATCCTCAGATCTCAGCAGATCTTTCTTAGCTCTTTTTCCCTTTCTACCTGGGAAGAAACTCCCAATTACCACCGAGCCAGAATAACATCTTTTGGAGTTCATCACCCTTCAAACCCGGAAGAACTTGAAGAACTCCAACACCAACAAACTTTCAAACCATCAGAACTTTCATCTGAGACTGCATACGGACACTCCAGGCAAAGCAAGTATTGAGCATTTAACTAAACGAAACAGAGGTTTAGTATAAGTTATAGACCCCATTATAAATGGCGCTGATGGTTTTACTCAGGTGGTTAAATGACTTTTTCCATAACTGCATTCTCTGGTTTTCCTGATGGTTTCATCCATCAACTCTCATTAGCCCTTTCCCCATGTATGAGTGATTGTATGTATGTATGTTTGTTTGTTAGACTAGTCTGCGTTAGTGTTTAGTTAATAAAAGTTGTGTGCACAAATTACATGAGTTTCTGATTCTGCTTTGCATATTTAATGTCCCTTTACGATTTTGATCCTTGCTACATGCTCTAATGCATTAATACTTAGAAAAGTATTTTCTGTGGCCAAGAAAATATCCTTTCTTAGAGTTGATATGAACTTAAACTGAATGTTCGCTGGACGAACAGATTAGTTGATGGCAATTTAATTCTGCGACAGTTATTACTGTCAGCCGATATAAATAATTGTAATTAATCATAATTAATTGTAATTATTTATATACAATTCCCTTTTAAGCAAATTTGATACAGTGGTTTGTAGGCAAACATTAATGCCTTGAATTTTATGCGAGCAGCTATAGGTAGCCAGTGCAAATTGATGAACAGAGGTGTGACGTGCGTTCTTTTTGGTTCATTAAAGATTAATCTTTCAGCGGCATTTTGGATTAGTTGTAGAGGTTTGATGGAATTGGCTGGAAGATCTGCCAAGAGAGCATTGCAATAGTCAAGTCTGGACAGAACAAGAGCTTGAACAAGGAGTTGTGTTGCATGTTCCGAAAGAAAGGGCCTGATCTTCCCAATATTGTATAAAGCAAATCTGCAGGACCGGGCAGTTTTAGCAATGTGGTCTGAGAAATTCAGCTTATCATCAATCACAACTGTTTTTGAAGGAGTTATGGTTGATGAGTCTAACTGGAAGGTGAAATTGTGATGAAGTGATGGGTTTGCTGAAACTACAAGCAGTTCTGTCTTAGCTAGGTTGAGCTGAAGGTGACGGTCCTTCATCCAGCAAGAAATGTCTGTTAGACATGCTGAGATGCGATCAGCTATCGTCGGATCATCAGGATGGAATGAGAGGTAGAGTTGAGTGTCATCAGCATAGCAGTGATACGAAAAGCCATGTTTCTGAATGACAGAACCTAGTGATGTCATGTAGACAGAGAAGAGAAGTGGTCCAAGAACTGAGCCCTGAGGCACCCCAGTAGCTAGATGTTGCGACTTGGATACCTCACCTCTCCAAGATACCTTGAAGGACCTATCTGAGAGGTAAGACTCAAACCACTGGAGTGCGGTACCTGAGATGCCCTTTCTCAATAGGGTTGACAGGAGGATCTGGTGGTTGACCGTATCAAAAGCAGCAGACAGATCCAGCAAGATAAGTAATGTTACATATGATTTCAGTAATTATAACTGTTAACAATTTTCTCACTTATTAACAGGATGTTTATATGATTTTAAGTAGTTTAATAAATTTAATTTAAAAAAATCAATGAAATGTAACAAAAGAATGTTTGTTACATAGCATGGGCTCTCTATATATTATAAATAGTATTTGGCAATCCTTTGCCAATTTATTTATTTATTTCCATAGTTCTGTTATGGCAAATAACCAATAAATTACATATAATAAAATATATATACAGTACTATTAAAATTAATTAATTAATTATAAATAAAACACTAAAGTCAATTGTTTTAAATGCTACATGTGAATTTAAGAATAACAGAAGTTAATGTGACTCACTCATAGGACGCTGATTAGTAGTTTAAGATAAATATTCAAATAATTCAGCCATTTATTGGTTATGGCCGATAAGTGATAAATGGCGGATATTAAAATTATATTCGATTTGAATAAGTGAATTAATTAAAAACAGTACATTAAATCAATCATATTAAATTCTACATGTGATTATAGGAATCATAACATTATAATGGATATTCATTTTGAGGTTTGCTAAAGATTACATTCAGCAGTGTTAAAGCATCAGTGTTTTTACAAATTATCTTCAAGTGAACGTTAAATAAATAAACAGATACTAGCAACTAGCATGCACAATGAAATACACAATATTGACTGATACCAATAAATTTGGGGGAAAAAAAATCCCATGACTCGATATCATTCATTACTAGTATTTCTGTTTTAAGATTTAGTCTACACACCGAATTGCTGCACGCAAATATGTCAATAACAGCCATCATGTCTCTCTCTCTCTCTCTCTCTCTCTCTCTCGCTCTCATCAACTGATCAATCAGTCTGTCAGTGGATATGATGCAGGGCAAGAAATGGAGAGACTGCAGGAGGGAGAGGGGCCCAGAGCGAGTGGAGCGCCGGGAATCCTGCAGCAAAGTCTGATGGGAGATTTCTGCGCTCCGGGGGCAGTAGAAGCGACTCGATTCCATAAACAAGGTGCACGATCGGTCAATAGGTGCCGTCACTCAGCGGGAACAGCGAGTCGCCATGGCAGCACCACAGGGCCTGTTTATAATCAGGCTTCCTGGGACCGAAAATATCAGTGCAAGGGAGTGTTTGCACAGCATACAAGCCACTAATGAGTCATTGTCTTTCATGACGCTGCTTCGAACAGCATGTGCCTGGATTTTGGGACATGGTTCGATTTCAGACTCACCTGTTTATGTGGTCCTCTCAGGATGTGAGCTCTGGCCCCCTCACACGCTGTCCTCATGGCCTCCAGAGACGGAGTCCCCAGCAGATCTGTGATCAAGTCCAGCTAGTACATAACAAAAAAAGGAAGAGCAGATGAGTTTATAGAATGAATAAACCACAGCATTTGAAAAAGTTGCATAAAACAAGCTCTTTTTTACACATATATTCTCCTGTGATCCAGGAGTTCATTTTTGCCACTGAAGTTTTTTTTTTTTTTTTTTTTACATATGAATGTATTTGTTACTATATCTAGCAGCTCACTCTTACTTAATGCATTATAATTTATAAAGGTGTAACAATGAATAGATGAGTATTACAATGTA
>JAFVLL020005870.1:55832-63332 GCA_021397915.2 Tor tambroides | reverse complement strand
CTTCACTGATGAGGTGGTATGCTTAGGATCATGAGCAGTTCCCTTTCCTTCTCCATACTCTTCTCTTCCCATCACTCTGGTACAAGTTGATCTTGGTCTCATCTGTCCATAGGATGTTGTTCCAGAACTGTGAAGGCTTTTTTAGATGTCGTTTGGCAAACTCTAATCTGGCCTTCCTGTTTTTGAGGCTCACCAATGGTTTACATCTTGTGGTGAACCCTCTGTATTCACTCTGGTGAAGTCTTCTCTTGATTGTTGACTTTGACACACATACACCTACCTCCTGGAGAGTGTTCTTGATCTGGCCAACTGTTGTGAAGGGTGTTTTCTTCACCAGGGAAAGAATTCTTCGGTCATCCACCACAGTTGTTTTCCGTGGTCTTCCGGGTCTTTTGGTGTTGCTGAGCTCACCGTGCGTTCCTTCTTTTTAAGAATGTTCCAAACAGTTGTTTTGGCCCACGCCTAATGTTTTTGCTATCCCTCTGATGGGTTTGTTTTTGTTTTTTCAGCCTAATGATGGCTTGCTTCACTGATAGTGACAGCTCTTTGGATCTCATCTTGACAGTTGACAGCAACAGATTCCAAATGCAAATAGCACACTTGAAATGAACTCTGGACCTTTTATCTGCTCAATAACACACACCTGGCCATGGAACAGCTGAGAAGCCAATTGTCCCATTACTTTTGGTCCCTTAACAAGTGGGAGGCACATATGCAAACTGTTGTAATTCCTACACCGTTCACCTGATTTGGATGTAAATACCCTCAAATTAAAGCTGACAGTCTGCAGTTAAAGCACATCTTGTTCGTTTCATTTGAAATCCATTGTGGTGGTGTATAGAGCCAAAAATGTTAGAATTGTGTCGATGTCCCAATATTTATGGACCTGACTGTATATAATGCTAAAATAGCAGGAGAGCACAGAGACAAAAGAAGCCAGTACAATAGAGCTTAAATAGGAAAAATTTCACATATACGTACAAATAAATATATATGTAATACTTATAGTTATCTATCTATCTATCTATCTATCTATATATATATATATATATATATATATGGATAGATAACTAAGTATTACATTTCAGTATCAACCAAGAAAACAAATCTACATTTCTGATACTAATCATTATCTGTTACATCCAAATCACGAATTTTAAAATTATATAATAATAAAATAACTGTTTAAGACACAAAAATTGTCACTTTTGGTAGCCAATTATCTGGCCAATTATTCAGTCACATGACTGGCCAATTATTCAGTCACATGACTGTTTAGTATTACATTGTGTTATTTTTATTAATTGAAAAAAAAATCAATTATAGATTTAAAATATCAATATTAGATGGAAAGCTTAAACTTAAAAACCTAAATAAAAACGAAAAATTGTAATAAAATAAGCTGAAGTACTAAAATTACATTCAAAATATTAATTGTTTAAAAGTCTCTTATGCTTTTAAGTCTCCTATGCTTGCAAAGACTTTAATTGATTCAGTAAAACAGTTAAGGTCCTTGCACAATGAGTCTGAAATTTTCGTATGCGTTTTTTTCATTTTTTTCATATCCGTCATCCTTTACTATCAAAATGCTTGTTACGCATGCAAAAAAGCAGAAAATTGAACCTGGTCCAAATCTTTTTATGACGGACGAAAATTTTGGAGGCAGTGTTTAAACGTGATTGACACAATGTGAGGTCGTATTTATTTTTTAACGTGCGAAAATTTCCTACGAGAATTTCGTAGTCAGTGTGCAAAGACCAATGCTAAAACTGTTTTAAAACACTTTAAAAATGTTTATATGTTAATATACAATTTAAAATATAATTTATTTCTGTAATGGCAAAGCTAAATTAGAATGGTATGTGAAAACCATACAAAAATAAAAAAGGTTTAATAATAAGTTTGCTAGATTTTAAATTACTTTAATTGATATCCTGTAAAGAACTGTCTTAAGAGTTCAACTACAGGGTCAATTTCTGAAATAATAAATTACATATAACCACTGAAGCAAAAGTACCAGAAAATACAAAATTTCAACATAGGAAAAAAATCGCCAACAAATTAATAGTTTGACTAGTATTTCACTAACCTTAAGCACACAATTGCTGTTGACCAACAGGTTACCGGGTTTAATGTCTCTGTGCAAAATGCCAGCTGAGTGTAGATACTTCAATCCTGTGGACACAACATATACATCAGCCATTGAATATATTTTGTGGACACAAACTGTATTGATATGAAGCAGACTGCACTGTTACACTGCACAGGTTTCTTGTTTGGTTTGAAATGTAATCCAGTTGACGTATAAACAGACTTTTGTGCTATGGTGCCATTTTTACTCTAAGACGTAATAAAGCTTTGTGTCACTTTAAAACACTGTTTTATGTGTTTCATGTGATTCATTAGGAATTAGGTTAACTGGTCTCTTTAAGACCGGTTAGTTGTCCTGCAGCAAACAAAATATCAAAGAGGTGACTGGTTCTTGTTCTCCCATTTGTATTCTTACACTATGAGTGGTCCGTCTGTTTCTCCTCATTGTCTCTGGTGAGAATATGATACTAAGGAACACGAAGTAGAGAGGTGTGTGTGATTGTCTGTGTGTTTCTCTACCCATGAGATTTGGTGAAGAAAGACTCAGCGTGGAGAATGTGCGTCTGAACTCTGAGGGGGAAGCTTTTGAAATAAAATTTTGAAATGAAGGGCTTAGTGTGTGTGTGTGTGTGTGTCTCACCTCGGAGGATTTGGTAGAGAAAGACTTTGACGTGGTCAGAGCTCAGGGGCTGTGGAGACACGATGATCTTATGGAGGTCACTCTGCATCAACTCTGTCACCACATAACTGCGGTAAGGTTTATGTCAAGGGAAACAGGCATGCCAAAAATAACAGCAGGAAGTTCACACATACAGCAGCACTCCAAATGATGGGCCGTATTAGCACTCATCTAAAAACAGAGCCAGTGGAGAGCGAGGTCACAAGGAAGTGGAGAGGGTGAACGTGAAGAGGACTAGTATTTGTCTAAAGCGCCACTCCTAAACTGGAGCACAATGTCAACAGTATTAGTCGCACATTATTATATATTTTTTAAATCACTGATTTTACAGATGTAAAATGTGATAGTGGACCATAAATTTTACTCATACCCCCAATTTTTTTTAACAATTTTCCAACTTTAGTTACAGCTTTGTGGAGCGACCAGCACTGCAAAACAGCTGTTTCTGAAAACAATAAAAAAAACATTGTTTGCATTGTTAAACTTGTTAGTTTACAGTGTAGCATGAAGCATGTTGACATTTTCTGTCTCAAATTGCACTGTGAAGATCCATTTTAGTAAAAAAGTGTTCCTTTTTCTTTTTTAGATTGTTTGTGATTCGAGTTATCACGTAATATTCTTTAAGTAATGTTTTTAATAATTTTTTAATGAAAGAACTATTTAGTTAAAACTATATTACTTTAAATATTTCAATAAACTATTTTCTATAAACATTTAATATTATATTTATTATAATAATATATCTTCATATTCTTATACCAAGAATAATAATTTTACGATCCTTTTATAACCATTTAAAAAACAAAGAAGTGACAGTTTAGTTACTTCAAATTGATAAACTACATTTTTGGCAGTATTATTTAACAGTATCATTTATAATATTATTTACTTATAAACATATAAATCTTCATATTTCATATTCATCTGTGAAGAATAGTCTTCACTGCACACATTTTAACTAGTGATCGACCGATATTGATTTTTTATAACCGATACCGATACCAATTATTTGCATGTTTATGTGCCCGATAACCGATATGCAGAACCGATATTTATTTACTGTTATAAAGTAAATAAATGACTGAGTGAAGCAAGAACATACTTCACTTTGGTTTTTCCTCTTTTCAGTCATCTTTTTTTTTTAAAGTGTTGAAAATTTGCAGTCTTTCATGTTAAATTTAATCTTCATATTACAACAATAAAAAACATTTTATTTATAAAAGCATCAGCAGCAACAACACTAATATTAACAATAAGCAAAATAAATGTAGAATGGCTAATGTTTTCAAATGGAGAAAATAAACAAAGGACAGGAGTCATATCAACTTCATTTTAAACTACAGTTTTAGTAGGTTTATAAGCTGTTTAATAGGCCTATAGAGTCTAGAATAATTCACTGGATAATGTTAATTCACTGAATAATATTCTCTGGAATATTGGAATATAACAAACAAAACATTGTATTTTTATTGCATCAACTGGAATGTTTTATCAGAATTATTAATAATGTTTTTGTCCTTCTAGATTACGAAATGCCTGCTGACAGCGCGGTTTAGCTATGCATTTACACAGAACTATACTCAAACTGCGATCGCTCGCGGAGATAATAAATAATGAATTTCCACAGAGTTGTATTTATTTATGTTTATTAGCGAAATAATGGTTATATAGTAAATGTTACTACAATTTAGGGTGTTTTAAAAGTGAATCTTGTTAAAAGTTACATGCGGTGGCCGTGCTGGAACATTTCCTGAGCATCAACCCGCTGAGTGAACAGCTATATGAAGCGGCTTCACAAGACTAATGATGAGCAAATATACAACAGAGAGAGAATTAAATTCAGCGCTTTTATTTCCAACATGCGCTCATTCATGGCTGCGTATTATTTAATTCAGGCAAAGTTACATCTTTATTGGGACAGGACTTGACGGATTATTTTACATGACTTTGTGAGTTGCTCTCTATTTCTTAGAGCCAAGCTGCATAAACTACATAACAGGCATTTCTGTAATGCATCTAATTTGTGCATTAATGGCTGTTATATTAAATAAAGTTCACTAACTACAGCAAATCAAGTACCTGCACGCCGTTGTTGTTGTCTCGTCTCCCCTCAGACGCGCCACAATGGCGATCCTGTGCGCAATTCTCAAAACATCCACAAGATGGTGGCATTTATCGGTGAATCCGATATTACAAAACCGATATCCGATTATGGTAAAATGCTTAAATAGCGGGGAAAATATCGGTAAATCGATATATTGGTCGATCTCTAATTTTAACCCATTCATAAATATATATGAAAAAATAAATGAAATAAAATAGTTATTCTTGAGAACAAAATCTCTAAAATCTCTAAATTAAATTTTTGTTAATAATACTGCCAAATGCATTGTTTGTTGAAAACTTTAACATGAATTGTCATGAATTGTTATTGTATACCTGCAAAGAAAAAAAAAAGAAAAGAAAGAGGCATTGCATTCTGCTTTCGATAGACAGCCAAACACTTGGCAGAGCAGGTTTGTGAGGCTTCACAAGAAAGATCAGGGTGTGATGATGTGGGCATTACGCGGTGATGAATGAAGACGTTGAAAACACGCATAAGAAGTGTTACAACAGTCATTGAGTGATCTGAATCCAAAAGGGAATGTAATCTAATCAGCACAACTACTGTTACTATAATTCACTTCATTACGTTGAGACCGTAATGAAAGGCTCAGTGAAAGGCTACGTTTCCATGTCTAAGGGCATAAAAGCACATATTTGTTCTCTATTACAATTCCCAGAATATAAAACACACAACAATGAGCTGCTCTTTGCCGTACAGTCCAGCTAATAAACACAAACCGGAGAACTGTCACTTCCGAGTATCTAGGTCTGACCTTTATGTCGAGAAGATTATGATGTTGAATAATCTTCACCTGGAGACACACATTATGACTCATTCATGTGCTAAAGAATGAACAAGGAGCAATTATCTGCCTCAGCGCAACTAGTCTCTCAAAACAAACACCAACTTCAGCAATCAACACATATGAGCGCAGACTCGACACGTCGCCTGTCAGTAAATACAGGCGATGGAGAAAGCGTAGGAGGACTTCCTGGCAAAGACAAACCGCCTGTGATCTTCCCTTTATAAACACACAAAGATGAGCTGCTCTCTGCCACTCGGTCCAGTCGAGCAGTCGCACTCGCTGGCAGGGAGTCACGCACACCATGCTACACAAGGTTTGACAGATGCAGATCTGTGGTTCAAAAAAGCTCATCCAGTCATCGACACTGCGGCCGAGTCAGCAGAGGCAACCCTCTCGTGTGTGTGTGTGTGTGTGTGTGTGAGATAACTACAGCTGAGCATGCAGGACTGCTTGATTGACTGTCTGCTGGGACAAGCTCATCTTCAACACCCCACGGTTTTCCCTCAAGTTTCTCAGCTACAAGAGTGTCAAAAGTATTTTCATGCCATCTTTCACAGTGTCACTGCAAATTGACACGGCTTCTCTTTGCAGCCTTGGAAGAATCTCCCTTCTGCTTTTTGTGTCTCTTAGGCACGTTTTTTGAGAGCTTTCTTTACATAATTAGTGTTTTTAAACTTGTAACCCGAAGAATTAAACCTGCAAGCAACTCATCTCACAATTATTCATATCTTGGAACATAACTGGGAAAAACAGTAACTAAAATACATTTTTATGACTCCAAAACATACTGAAATGGAATGAAAATGGCCAAAAATGTAGTTTTAATTTTAGTTTTAAATTTTATATTGCTAAACATTTTTTGAAAAGTTATATTAAGTACATAAATTTTCACAGCCCTAAAATACTTACAATTCTAAAACGAAATAAATAGTTTCCATTGTGTTGCGTTTTGTTTCCGTTTTGCTGCGCTAATTTTGTTGTGTCGCGGCTTGTTTCCATTGGGTTGCGGCCTGTTTCCGTTGTGTTGTGCTAATTTCATTGTGTTGCGGCTTGTTTCTATTGTGTTCCGCTAATTTCGTTGCATTGTGGCTTGTTTCTATTGTGTTATGCTAATTTCGTTGTGTTGCGGCTTGTTTCCATTGTGTTGTGCTAATTTCATTGCGTTGCAGCTTGTTTCTGTTGTGTTCTGCTAATTTCGTTGTGTTGCGGCCTGTTTCCGTTGTGTTTTGCTAATTTCATTGTGTTGTGGCTTGTTTCTGTCGTGTTCTGCTAATGTCATTGTGTTGAGGCTGGTTTCTGTTGTGTTCTGCTAATTTTATTGCGTTGCGGCTTGTTTCTGTTATGCTGCGACTTGTTTCCATTGTGTTCAGCTAATTTCATTGCATTGTGGCTTGTTTCTGTTGTGTTCTGCTAATTTCATTGTGTTGCGGCTTGTTTCTGTTGTGTTCTGCTAATTTCATTGCGTTGTGGCTTGTTTCTCTTTATGCTGCGACTTGTTTCCTTTGTGTTGTGCTAATTTTGTTGTGTTACGGCTTGTTTCCATTGTGTTGTGGCTTGTTTCCATTGTGTTCAGCTAATTTCATTGCATTGCGGCCTGTTTCCATTGTGTTGTGCTAATTTCATTGCGTTGCGGCTTGTTTCAATTGTGTTGTGCTAATTTCATTGCGTTGTGGTTTGTTTCTGTTGTGTTCTGCTAATTTCGTTGTGTTGCAGCCTGTTTCCGTTGTGTTCTGCTAATTTCATTGCATTGCGACTTGTTTCTGTTGTGTTCTGCTAATTTCATTTTGTTGTGGCTTGTTTCCATTGTGTTCTGCTAAT
>JAFVLL020005870.1:0-55732 GCA_021397915.2 Tor tambroides | reverse complement strand
AGTCTGTGTGTATTCAGGTTT
Source organism: Tor tambroides (assembly GCA_021397915.2). Classification (NCBI taxonomy): domain Eukaryota; kingdom Metazoa; phylum Chordata; class Actinopteri; order Cypriniformes; family Cyprinidae; genus Tor; species Tor tambroides. The sequence goes on along the minus strand of JAFVLL020005870.1, from coordinate 55,711 downwards.
AAGTCCCCACCAGGATAGAAAAAACAGGTACACACACACACACACACACACACACACACACACACACACACACATATCCTTACTGTTTTTTTTTGAATTGTTGAAAACAGTTGTGCTGCTTAATATTTTTTTTTTAAACTTTCATACATTTTTTCAGGATTTTTGATGAATACAAAATTCAAAAGCACATTATTTTTAAAATATAAATTATTTGTAACATTATAAAAAAATGTAATGGCCCAAAACTTCTGAACAGTAGTAGTATATTATTAAGAATTAGGAGAGCTATTATAAATGATTTTAATTAGCACTTCATTGGTCTAGTTTATGAATTTCATTTGTTTGATTTGTTTCTCTTTCTTCAGGTTCACAGGCGTTCGGCAGAGAGGCTCCGGGACTTGTGTTGTGCGAACAGAGGCACCTTCATTAAAGTAGGGCAGCACCTGGGAGCCCTGGAGTACCTCCTGCCTGAGGAGTACACCAGTACGCTGAAGATCTTGCATAGCAGAGCACCTCAGAGCAGTATGGAGGAGATCAGGCAGGTCATACGAGAAGACCTGGGGAAAGAGGTTTGTTTTTCTATCTGTCTGACAAAGTATATGCATCAAATGGGCGATGTAAGGAAGTTAGGAATTTCAGCATTTTCCCTTCATGACACACTTCTGGAATATTCAGTTGTAAATGAATTGTAAATGTTGGTTTATTAATTTAATCTTCATTTTAATGATGCAAATCACATTTTCTCAAGTCATTATTGCAGGCTGCTCCTTGTGAGAGACAGAGGCTGTTATTCAATAATTGTCTCGGTCACTGTGGGTCAGCAGGGTTAATGTCACATGAGAGATGCTGTGGTCTGCCTCGTCCTCTTCTGTCAGCACTTTTGTGCCTCTCGTCAGAGCAGTCATCCTGAAAGTGCTCCCTCTCAGAAATGTTTTGACAGGCATTTAAATTTTGGTGGAGATAATTGTTCTGTTCTGAAGATGACCTGTTCAAGTCATCTGTCAGCTTGTGTCCCATTGTTTTGTGTTGGTATCCGGCTGTTTTCTCACATTACACAGGAATAAGGCCATTCAAATTATGCTGCCTTTGAGAAAGAGGTGTTTTGTTACTTTTCGAATCAATCAAACACATAATTTTACCTGAGAAATGATACACTTAAAAATAAAGGATCCAAAAATGAGTTTTCACAGTGATGCTATTGAAGAACCTTTTTTTGGTTAACTTAAGAACTTTTTCTTGAAGAACATTTTAATAATCTAAAGAACTTTTTTTCCAATATGTGACCCTGGACCACAAAACTGGTCTTAAGTCGCTGGGGTATATTTGTAGCAATAGCCAAAAATACATTGTATGGGTCAAAATGATTGATTTTTCTTTTATGCCAAAAATCATTAGGATATTAAGTAAAGATCATGTTCCATGAAGATATTTTGTAAATTTCCTACTGTAAATATGTTAAAACTTATTTTTTGATTAGTAATATGCATTGCTAAAAACTTCATTTGGACAACTTTAAAGGCGATTTTCTCAATATTTAGATTTTTTTGCACCCTCAGATTCCAGATTTTCAATCTAGGGTATATTCAATCTAGGCCAAATATTGTCCAATCCTAGCAAACCATACATCAATGGAAAGCTTATTTATTCAGCTTTCAGATGATGTATAAATCTCAATTTTGAAAAATTGACACTTATGACTGGTTTTGTGGTCCAGAACATTTTGTGCAATGGAAAGATTCCATGGATGTTTCTTCATGGAATCATTGATGCCGATAAAGGACCTTTATTTTTAAGATTAAAGAAAGAAAATCTTGTTTTAAAGGAGGTACCCAAGCCATACGGTGCGAATAATTCACCCCAAAATGAACATTTACTATCCCCCAAGCTATCTAAGATTTATTTGAGTTTGTTTCTTCATCGGAACACATTTGGAGAAATGTAGCATCGCTTGCTCACTAATGGATGGATTATTGTGATGTTTTTATCCTCTGTTTCAACTCTCAATCTGATGGCACCCATTCACTGCAGAGAATCCATTTGTGAAAAAGTGACGTAATGCTAAATTTCTACAAATTTGTTCAAACTCCTCTACGTCTTGGATGGCCTAAGGGTGAGTAATTTTAATTTTTGGGTGAGCTATTCCTTTAAGCAACAAACTAACAAGTTTTCTTCTTCCGCACATCTAAAAGTCTAATCTTTTTAATGCATTCTCACACTGTGGCAATCGCAAATCCCGTTGCGTTTTAGTATTTCTGGTATGGTCAAGGTCACAAAACTTCCCAGTTCTGGTGGAATGACCTTGAACAAGAAGGACAATTCAAACCTGTAATCACTCAGCCGGAGTCTGAGCAGGTAACCGTTAAAGAGTGACCCTCCCTCGTCTGACCTTGAGAGGGCTACGCTTGTACCCCGCTCCTCTAGGGTGATGACTGCATCTTTACAGTTTTATTATTGTAATTATTAGCTCTAATAGATCAGTCTGACTTCTTGCTTCACTGCCTCCCCGCCTCCCATTTTTCTCTCTCTCTCTCACAATCCCCATCCCTCCCTGTTGTATGACAGCCGCACTGGCTGCAACATTACGTAATTCTAGCCAGGTCGCGACTGGCTTGCGGAGGTTTAGGGGTTTTTTTTATGTGTGTGTGTGTGTGTGTGCTGCATGGGAAGAAGCATTTGAGACGTTGGTGTTTTGTGTGTCGGGAACTGGAGATGGACCCGTCACGGCTCGTTGGGCTCAGTGCGGCGGGAGAATAATCCGTCTGCCTCTGTGTCACAATAAAAGTCCCCCAATTCTCTGACTTTCTCCTTTTGTCTCTCGTTCAGTCCATTATCGTTTCTGTGCGAGAGTGTGTGGATATGTAGATTAGGTACAGCTTGTGCTCCTAATGTTGTGCAAGAATAATGCGTCTCTGTATGCTCCGTGTCAGGTCAGCGCAAGTGTTTTTAATGAACATTATTCATCTGGATTTAACAGGGACGTTTCTTCGAGGAGAAAAGCATAGTAGTGTGTTCTCAAGGAAATTTGGGTGGGAAAGAAAAAAACAATAATACAAAATTAAACCAGAAATGGTACTAAATATGAAATCACTAAAGTTACTCTATTAGTAGCCAGGTTTCTATCCATGTTTTTGCATGTGAATTTTGGGATATTGCATAAAAATCGCAAGTAATATTTGACATTTTATTTTTATTATCTTTATTTATTTATTCATTTATTTATTTTACCCCAATTCCTCCTGGAATTGATGGGAGGAAAATGCTTCATTGCATATATATATAATGTGTATATATTATGCATATATTGCATTTTACATATATATTTTATATATATGTGACCCTGGACCACAAAACCAGTCATAAGTGTCAATTTTTCAAAATTGAGATTCATACATCATCTGAAAGCTGAATGAATAAGCTTTCCATTGATGTATGGTTTGTTAGGATAGGATAATATTTGACTGAGATACAACTATTTGAATATCTAGAATCTGAGGGTGCAAAAAAATCAAAATACTGAGAAAATCACCTTTAAAGTTGTCCAAATTAAGTTCTTAGCAATGCATATTACTAATCAAAAATTGTGTTTTGATATATTTACAGTAGGAAATTTACAAAATATCTTCATGGGACATGATCTTTACTTAATGATTTTTGACATAAAAGAAAAATCAATAATTTTGACCCATACAGTGTATTTTTGGCTATTGCTACAAATATACCCCAGCGACTTAAGACTGGTTTTGTGGTCCAGGGTCACATATATATATATATATATATATATATATATATAAAGAAGCATTTCCCTCCCATTGTCTATATACACACACACACACACACACACACACACACACACATTTTTTGCATCATTTGCATCATGTAATAATGAACATAGCAGTCGTCATTTACTCCCGACATCTGAACTGCTGAAGACGCAGTGGATTAGCTTTGTTTTTGAAGGGAATACATCCTCCAATCTACCTAAATGCGTCTGTTCGCGCAAATCATTCGTGATCCAGCTTCACCTACAGAAGAAGTGAGTATAATTTTTTTTAATGAATTTTGCAAATTGCCTTTCCTGATAATGTGCTAGTTAGCAAGTTTCACAATGAATGCAGCTAAAGTTTATAGTCTCTCAGAGAAATGCGCATTACCCCACGGAAGAGAGGGGCGGAGTCAGCAGAGCTCATTAGCATTTAAAGGGAAATGCACCACAACGGCTTGCTGTGAACAGAGCTGTTTTTGACAGTTTTAAATGGGTGTTGTTTTACACTATCATTGAGAAATTTTAACCAAAGTATGTTATAGACCAGAGGTCTTCAGCCCTGTTCCTGAGGACCCACTATCCTGAAGAGTTTAGCTACAACCCTAATCAAACACACCTGAAGCAGCCATTCAAGCTCCTCAAGACTGGTTGAAAATTGCAGGCAGGTGTGCTGAAGCTAGTTGGAAATAAACTTTCCAGGATAGTGAGTCCCCAGGAGCAGGGTTGAAGACCTCTGTTGTAGACTTTTCATTAAGACCCTAAAGAATCATATCAGAAAATGGGCATCCGATTACCCCGTTAAAATATAGAAACTGTGAATAAACATATACAAGTTTACATTAGACTTAAAAAGCCAAACCCAGAGAAGGAATCTGCCTCCTCATTTTCAGTCTACCGTACACCACTGGGCTATAGTATCCAATGTGCTGTGCTGTGCTGTGCCTTGACTGGTTGGCAGTGCCCTTCAAACACAGTCTCTGCCAGGGCTTTTAGCGAAAGTCTCCTGCACCGTGAGGTAAACTACAGCATCCCAGAATTCCCCCACCTCCCCTCATATTTATTTATGAGCCCTGGCATGGTCTCACACAAAATCAAAAAGCTGTTACGTGCAGCTCTGGATCCATTTAGATAAGGAATTATTGATATCACAAAAGTGTGGGGAGGAAGACAGACACTGGTTTTGGTTTCCTCTCAGCTTGCCTTCACTCTATCTCTTTAATTCACTCTTCTTTAAGCCCCTGAGCAACTGAAATGTTATTCCATAAGATTTCCAGTTAATAGAGCCAGGCCTCTGCTTTATGCACTCTTGGCGTAGTAGAAAGCCACTCAGCTCGTATATGTATATGAATATACATGTATACACATATATGTATTTATATATTTTATAAAAAATACCTAAAATTAGTAATAAATTCCCTGTAATGTGATAGCGATACACTGCTTTTATTGTAACCTTGTTAATGTGTGACCCCTCTCAACAAACAACAAATGAACAGCTATTATCCTTTTGCATTGCATGGCTTTCTAGAAGCCTCAAGGAACGTTGTGTGCTGGTGAACAGCATTAACCTCCAGCACACTGTAAGGGAGGGTTGGGTAGAGGGACTGAAAAAAGGACGAGGCACTTAGTAGTTCAATTATGCAAATATTTATCAAAAGTAATTATCACGTTCTGGTGAAAAATGGAGCTAATTACTCAACACTACCTAGTTTTGAGCTCACATTGGGGGGAAAGAGTGCGCACACAACAATTTAAGCAAGGACTCTCAACCATGAGCCTTAGGGGCTGTTTGTTAATAAATAATGGTATGTACTGAGATAGTTGCGAACATTAATAATAATAGCAGGTCTTTAAATTTAAGAAAGTGTAAACTAAATTCATAAGTGCAATAGCTTAGAAAAGTAATTACGCAACAAGACAAACAATGAGACGTTATTCATGCCAGATTTCTCTGGCAGTGTATTTTTTGGGACTGTTTGCCGGTTTTATCATCCACAAGATGAAAATCGTGTGACCGTTTAGTAAAACAATAATGCAGCAAGACATGCAATGTGACATGTTATTCCTGCCAGAAAAGACCAGACTTGGATTCCTCCGGAAGTGTTTTTTTTTTTTTTTTTGGACTGTTTGTCGGTTTTATCGTCCACAAGATAAAAATCGTAAGTGTGACCGCTTAGTAAAATAATAACGCAGCAAGACATGCAATGTGGCATGTTATTTCTGCTAGAAAAGGCCGGACTTGGATTCCTCTGGAAGTGTATCTCTTTGGGATTTGTTTGCCGGTTTTATCATCCGCAAGATGAAAATCGTAAGTGCGATCGCTTATAAAAGTAATAGCGCGCAACAAGACATGCAGTTTGAGATGTTATTCATGCCAGAAAAGGCCAGACTTGAATTCCTCTAGCCATGTACCTTTTTGGGATTTGTTTGCCGGTTTTATCGTCCACAAGATGAAATTCGTAAGTGCGATCGCTTAGAAAAGTAATTGCACAACAAGACACACAGTTTGAGATGTTATTCATGCCAGAAAATGACAAACTTGGATTCCTCTGGCAGTACATCTTTTTGATATTTATTTGCCGGTTTTATTGTCCACAAGATGAAAATCGAAAGTGTGATCACTTAGAAAAGTAATAGCGCGCAACAAGACGTGCAATTTTGAGATGTTATGGATTCCTCTGGCAGTGTATCTTTTTTGAGATTTGTTTGCTGGTTTATCACTCACAAGACAAAAATCGTAAGTGTGATCACTTAGAAAAGTAAGTAAAGTAAAGTAGTGAAGTAGTGTAACAGTAAAGTAGTGAAACAAGACGCACAATTTGAGATATTAATACCAGAAAAAGCCAAACTTTGAAATCCTTAACCCTAACTACGAGTAATATATTTAGATGCATTTACAACATATTGTAATTATCGTAATTCCGAGATGACGACACGTGACCTTCTAACTGAATTCTACGTTTCTACAGCAACACCATTAGCGCCAAAGCGTCAAGTGCCTGCAGAACTCGTAATTACAGCTTGTAAGCTCAGAATGTTCTTCTGAGATACGACTTAGACCATGTGACCGCTGTACCACCTGACCAGTGGCAGGTTGATTTAGGTGCTCCCTCAGAGTCCGAGGACGTGGACAACTCAGAGTAGAATGTTACGTATTGTCATCTCGTAATTACGATATAGCAAGAATGCAGCTTTAATAGCGATTTTTGTCTTTGAAAACACCATTAACATTGCTGGTTTCATAATTTATTGTTGTCCTATTTCAAAGTGTAAAATGGAGTAAATTCTTGTAGGTGATTGTATTTAGTGTAATATATGTTCTCGCCTGAAAATGCTCTCCTTGAGGTTGGCCACATTTGATTTTACCACTCCTCTACAGTTCTCTGCTTTAGTAAAGACAGACGTATCAGTCTGCGGTTTCCACTAGTTTTCTATCATTTGCTAGAGAAATGCTCTTTAAGCTGTCATTGATATAAAAACACCTCACTTTCATAAATATCTTCTCGACCGCACAGGTTCATGTCGAGTCCAGAGATAGGATCTCTCTGTAAGACCCTTCCACAATATTGTATTTAATGTCACTGTTTGGTCACATCATCACTTTCTTCTGCACCGGAGCATGCAATATAATCTCTAATCGACACGTAGCTTCTTGTCAAATCCCCCCTCAGTTGAGCAATCGTGCCATCTGAGCTACGAGATGAAGTTCTTAACCGCTCTGTCAGCCTGGTATAAATAGATCCCATCTCTTTTCCTCCTCACCTAATATTCTTTTGCAAACTTCCTGAACCATTAGCTCAGCTATGCCCTTGAGGGGGACAGAGTTTTGTTTAAAAGTAATTTTTTTTTTTAATTTAATTAATGTCACTATTCTTGCAGTTTTATATCTTTTATATCTATATAATTATATTTATACTATTAAAATATTTAAATCTTTATTTTCAAACATGCTTTTTCATGTTTAATTGTCGACATATCTATATATATATATTAGTGCTGTCAAACGATTAATTGTGATCAATTGCATCCAAAATAAAAGTTTGTTTACATAATATAAGTTGTATGCTGTGTATATTTATTATGTATATATAAATATACGTACATACAGTATATATTTTGAAAATATTTCCATGTATTTCCATGTATATATTTATATTAATATAATTGATATTACATATAAATATTTCAAATGTATAAACATAACATATTTTTCTGAAATGTATACATGCATGTGTGTGTATTTATATATACATAATAAATATACACAGTACACACACATATTATGTAAACAAAAACTTTTATTTTGGATGCAATTAATCATTTGACAGCACATATATATATATATATATATATATATAATAAATTAGTCCTGTCAAACGATTAATCACGATTAAAAGTTTTTGTTTGCATAATATGTGTTCTGTGTATATTTATGTATATATAAATACACACATACAGTATATATTTGGAAAATATTTACATGTATTTACATGTCTGTATTTATATTCATATAATTTCTATTATAAATAAATACATTTAATATATAAAAATAACATTCTTTCTATATACATGCATTTGTGTGTATTTATATAGACATAATATACTGTAGCAAATTTGCTTAAAAGGGAATTGTATATAAATAATTACAATTAATTATGATTAATTACAATTATTTATATCGCTGACAGTAATAACCGTCGCAGAATTAAATTGCCATCAACTAATCTGTTCGTCCAGCAAACATTAAGTTCATATCAACTCTAAGAAAGGATATTTTCTTGGCCACAGAAAATACTTTTCTAAGTATTAATGAATTAGAGCATGTAGTAAGGATCAAAATCGTAAAGGGACATTAATATGCAAAGCAGAATCAGAAACTCATGTAATTTGTGCACATAACTTTTATTAACCAAACACTAACGCAGACTAGTCTAACAAACAAACAAACAAACTAACAAACAAACATACAATCACTCATACGTGGGGAAAGGGCTAATGAGAGTTGATGGATGAAACCATCAGGAAAGCCAGAGAATGCAGTTAGGGGAAAGTCATTTAACCACCTGAGTAAAACCATCAGCGCCGTTTATAATGGGGTCTATAACTTGTACTAGTAACCTCTGTTTCGTTTAGTTAAATGTACAATACTTGCATTGCTTTGGTCGTGACGAGTGTCCGGAATGCAGTCTCAGATGAAAGTCTTAATGGTTTTCAAGGTTTGGACTCCCGATCACGTTCTTCCGGGTTGAAGAGTGATGAATTCCAAAGATGTTCTGAGGTAGAAATGTTCTTCCAAGTAGTGAGTGGAAAAAGAGCTAAGAAAGAGATCTGCTGAGGTCCAAGGAGCTTGGTTGAATGGAAAGACAAGGCCGCAAGGCCTGGCACAAAACTTAAGGTGTTCAGAAGAGTTTTAGCTCACATCTTCATCCTCTTAGGATCTAACAGAACCGCAGACTGCATGGGGCGTCACTGAAGTGAGAGCTTTATCTGCTATAGAGGTCACACCTCTGGGGAGTCAAAGAGCCAATGGGAGTCCTGAACTTTGGAGGGAAAGTTTTACGGCTCTTTGTCTCTGAACATGGTAATTTGCATATGAGCTGGATTGGAAGTCGATATATAAACTACTAAAGATTCTTAGAACACATACATGTTGCATAGGTATCGACATATAATATACACTCTCAATTAGATCATCTGAAGACGAATTGATAGAGACCAAACATAGTATAGCTACAGTGATATTAACTAGTGATCTATCATAAGCATGCATACAACGGTGTACAATACACAAAAACATATACAAGAACAGTATAATATACACAATGATCTAAAGATATGTGTATTCATTCAAAAGAATTAATTCATAGAAAACCAAAGGAAGTTCTGTTTTATGGGCATGGAGTGGGTTTCAGGAGAGCCTGCACTTCGCATCTCACATACTTTTGAGCAATAAAACAGTCTTATCAGATGGTTTCCCTGGTAACTGAGCCTTTTAGGGTGTTCTTCCAGGAGAAGGGTCCAAAGACCCTCACAATTTGTTTGTGGAATGAGAGGGTTTCCTGAATTATTCATTAAATATAATGACTAAATGTGTGTCTGATTCGTCCATACGCTACAATACACACTACACATACATTTATTATGTAAACAAAAACTTTTATTTTGGATGCGATTAATCACGATTAATCTTTTGACAGCACTAATACACACACACACACACACACACTGTAAAAGATGTATTAGGGCTCGCTCACTAATTTTTTTATTATTTTTTTTTTCAATAAACTTTTAGAGAGCGATTAGAATTATAGTGTTTTTTTAATTTTAATTTTAGTGGCCACTAAAGTCTTTAGTGTCACCTGAATATTCAGAAATCATTCTAATATGCTGATTTGGTGCTTAAGAAACATTTCTAATTATTATCAGTGTTGGTGCTGCTAAATAGATAATAATTTTTTTTTTCATTTGAAATAGAAATCTTTTGTTGCATTATAAATGTCTTTACTGCCATTTTAATCTATGAATTATTGATTTTTTTTTTCCTGAATAAAAGTATTAGTTTCTTAAATTATATAATAAATATTATTAATAAATATATTTTCTGCACATTAAACAAGAACCCTCAAATATGATGATGGTCCCTCAGAAGGGGGAAGACATATTTTAGGCTTCTTGTTTACTGTGCAGGATGGGAATCCGGTCAGTTTCCAACTAGAGTCCACTATGCAACTGTAGCCTCATTTGGACCATGTAACCTCATTCATCTTCAGCCAGGTTATGAGTCTCTGATCTACCGGTGCAATGTGAGCTCTCTGGCCTGTAGGTCTGCGCTTGTCCCTTAGAGAAAAGACTGGGCTCATGGGGCAGGGATCCATTACAGGAGACCATTAAACAACAGATGGCAGACGAGTCCCAGCCTAGGAGTGGCCTGTGAGTGTGTGCGCTCAATCGGGCGAGGGAATCAGTGCTGTGGAAAAGGGGGTGGATCTCTCGGAAAGCGCCACCGCTGCTGCCTCATTCTCAATGACACAACGGCCAGCCGAGCATGTAAATGTGCATCATTTCCTCTAATGATGTGCTGGATGTGTGGCATCATACGGGGCGTGTTTCAGCAGCACAGACGCAGAGGCTGCAGGAGCAAGACGAACCGAAACACTCGCTGGGGCGGCAGCTGTGATTAATCATCCTGCCTCAATACTCTTCCTTCTTTCTTTCAATTGTTCATTCAGTCGTTATGTCTTTTTTTTCTTTTCTTTCTTTCTTTCTTTCTTTCTTTCAGGTCTGGTGTGCCATATTCACCAGTCATTAAGACTCCAGCAACGTGGAATCTGATTGTAAAGCCACCTCAGACAGCTAAATGCTCTTCATTGCCTTGACTTCTCCAACCTTTCCCCATCAAACGGTGACTAAAAGCATAGCTATCTATAAAGAGAACAAAACAGGCCCATAAGAGCTTGATTGCACATCCTGCTCAGCCTGTGTTCACACACAGTTTGGTAGTAACATTTAAGCAAACAAAAATATTGTTTCTAACTAAAGTGTCTTTCAGGAGTCAGACCTCTTTTGAGAGAGAGTTTAGTAAAATAAATTTTATTTAGAGTTTGCATGTTTTTCTATTCAAAAACAAAGTTTCTTTTTAGTGAAACTGTCATAGTAGTTGACATTTGACTCACTAATTTAGGTTTAACTACTGCTAGAGATTTAAATTGTAAAAAATAATTTATAAATATAAATATATAACATATATTATAAATAGTAAAAAAGCCAAACATTTGCCAATTTGTTTATTTAAACAGAATTCTTAATCATCATCATCAAAAAACATAATAATGTATAATAATAATAATAAATAAAATAAAAAGTTTATATATATATATATATATATATATATAAACTCATTATTCCATAATAATAATAATAATAATAATAAAAACAACATCATAAAATGTAATCATTTATAATAAAAATAATAATAATAGTAGTAGTAAATAAAACAATAGAGGACAATTAGCTAATAAGTTATCAGATGCACTTAAATTATATTTTTATAATAATAAATAAAAAATAATGACAATAAAAACATACTAAAATGTTATAATTTATAATAATAATAATAATAATAATAATAATAATAATGATAACGGTAGTAGCAGTAAATAAAATAATACAGGATAAAAAGGTCATAAGTATCAGATAAATGATATTTTATTACATTTATTATATTATTTTTACTACATCAAAATAATAGTAAATATTACCAAACGAATAATAATAGATAATAATATTTTATTATATTTTCACTCATTCTACAATAATAATAATAATAATAATATTATATAAAAATAATAGCAAATATTACCAGACAAATAATAACACATAATAATATGTTATTATATTTTTACTCATTATACAATAATATTGTAAATTATTATTATTATTTATATTATTACAAATAATAATATAAAGTATTATTGTTATTATTAATAATAATAATAATAATTTAATATATGATCATATTTTATTATATTTTTACTCATTACATAAATATGATAAATTATTATTATTTATATTATTACAAATAATAATATAAATTATTATTTTTGTTATTCCTAATAATAATCATAATAAGTTATACATCAAATAACCACAAACAGAATGCTGTAGAAAACACTGACCCAGACACATGATCAGACCCTTGAAGAAGGGTGTCACAACAATACCCTTCAGACCCATCAGAGACCCCTGTTCTTTCCGTCTCCAAAACCTGTTACACGTAACGGGAAGCTCAGCTGATCTACATGATTAAAACATCCTGTTCTAGGGCCGGTAGACCACACACAGAAGGCAGCGTCGAGTGACAAGGTCAGCCAAATGTCAGTATGAGTGTGTGTGTGGGTAGTTGGCTGGGATTAAGGCTGGCGAATGTCAACCGGAGAAACAAGTGCCTCTTCACATATAGGCCTAAATGGTAAAGACTTTTTCTAGCCTAGCAGGTGCATGTCTGTATGCGTGTGTGCAAAGGAGGCGGACTTCTTGGTGAGCCGCCAGGCATCAGGTCGATGCAAAGCAGGAAGCAGAGGTCCACAGCCCTTGCGCTGCAGTTCCTGTTCTCTGCAGGGTATCGCCTTCTCAGCGTAGCTGTCTAGAGCCACAGAGCCAACACCCAGCGCTGAATCACACATACACACTCGCACACTGAGAACAGCTTTCTACATACTCAAAACCATGAGCTTTTCAGTTTGTCAAACAAGGAAACAAAAAGCACTTGGAGATGAAAAACCATTTCTAGACTTTCATAAATTCATATTAAAGGAATACGACAGAAGATAAAACCTGAAGTGTGCGATTTCTCAGCCATGACTTTTTTTAACCACTTTTTCCAAACACACCCCCCCATCTGCCACTGGCTGGACAAACGGATAGCCCCACCCTAGTGTCTCTGCACTTTAAACTAGAGATAAAAGAGAGTATTTTAACACGTTAAAAACTACAGATGAGCTGATTATTTACATGATTATGTTATCACCAATAACCGATAAAAGGCTGATAATAAAATTATATTCATTTAATCTATTTATATTCATTTAATCTATTATCTATTCAAATAAATCAATTAAAAAAACACTAAAATCAAATGCTACATGTAATTTTAGTAATTATGGGCCAGATTTACTAAACAGGGCAAATTAGCGTTTGAGCGCAATTCCATAAAAGCGCTGATGGGAGGGGAAAATTCTGAGTGTGATTTACTGACACTGAACAGTAAATGCAGCAACACAGAATGCAGCCAGATCATTTCCATAATGACCAGCGCAATCTACCAAGAGCAGCGCAAATTAGCGCCTGCTTTAAGACATGCTTTTTTGGGGCGTTAAATAATGGTGCAAATACCAGTAATTTGGCGAGTGCAAACGTTAGTAAATCGCGTTGCGTGATTCATGTTAATACTCTCCTCCCATAAACTTTGTGTCTGAAAGAGAAACTCCTATAAATCCATATTCAATAAGGTCAGGCGCAAAAATAACCAACGCCTTTTCAGCGCTAATTCTACTCTGTGCATCTTTAGTAAATCCTGACAGTGTTAACGACAAAAAACGGTTTGCGCTAGTGCAAGCTGTTATTAAATCTGGCCCTATAACTGTTAACAATTGACTCACTTATTAACAAGATGTTTATATGACATTAAGTAGTTTAAAACAAACTAATAAATTTAATAAAATAAAAAAATCAATAAAATGTAACAAAAGTATGTATCTTACATAGCATGGGCTCTCTATATATTATAAACAGTATTTGCCAATCCTTTGCCGATTTATTTATTTTTATAATTATATTATGGCCCATAACCAATAAATGACATTATTATTAAAATTAACTAATTAATTCTAAATAAAACACTAAAACTGATTGTTTTAAATGCTACATGTAAATTTAGGAATAATAGAAGTTAACATTTGGCTCAGGACGTTGATTAGTAGTTTAAGATAGATATTCAAATAAATAAAAAAAATCAGCCATTTATTGGTTATGGCCAATAACTGATAAATGGCTGATATTAAAATTATATTCAATTTGAATAAGTGAATTCATTAAAAACAGTACACTAAAATCAATCGTATTAAATGCTACATGTGAATCTAGGAATCATAACGTTATAATAGATATTCATTTTGAGGTTTACTAAAAATTAGATTTAGCAGTGAACGTTAAATAAATAAATAGATACTAGCAACTAGCATGCACAATGAAATAAACAAGTGACTGATACCAATAAATTAAAATAAAAAAAATCTCATGACTTCTTATCATTCATCACTACTATTTCTGTTTTAATATTTAGTCTGCACACTGAATTGCTGCACGCAAATATGTCAATAACAGCCGTCATGACTCTCTCTCTCTCTGCTCTCATCATCTGATCAATCAGTCTGTCAGTGGATATGATGCAGGGCAGGAAATGGAGAGACTGCGGGAGGGAGAGGGGCCCAGAGCGAGCAGAGCGCCGGGAATGCTGTAGCAAAGGCTGATGGGAGATTTCTGCGCTCCGGGGGCAGTAGAAGCGACTCGATTCCATAAACAAGGTGCACCATCGGTCAATAGGTGCCGTCACTCAGCGGGAACAGCGAGTCGCCATGGCAGCGCAACAGGGCCTGTTCATAATCAGGCTTCTTGGGACAGAAAATATCAGTGCAAAGGAGCATTTGCACAGCATACAATCCACTAATGAGTCATTGTCTTTCATGACGCTGCTTCCAACACCATGTGCCTAGATACTGAGACATTGTTTGATTTCAGACTTACCTGTTTATGTGGTCCTCTCAGGATGTGAGCTCTGGCCCCCTCACACGCCGTCCTCATGGCCTCCAGAGACGGAGTCCCCAGCAGATCTGTGATCAAGTCCAGCTAGTATATAACAAAAAAACAAAAAGCAGATGAGTGTACAGCATTTGTAAAAGATGCATACTACAAGCTCTTTGTACACATATATTCTCCTGAGATCCTGGAGTTCATTTTTGCCACTGAAGTATTTTTTTTTAACATATGTATTTATTTGTTACTATATTTAGCCCATACAACTCTTGATTATTTACAATAAAAACAATAAATTAAATATAACACTTAATATATATAACTATATAATAACTAAAAATGTAATAAGAATTATTGGTAATTCTTTACTTCCTCTATGTATAATGCATTATAAAGGTATTCATAATGTACATTGTAATGTATTATATCTTTTCATAACTATAACTAAAGTTAAAATACATTATAATATTTGATGGTTTGTTTGTCATGTGTTTTTATGTATTATACTTTCTAAAGGCATAACAATAAATAGATCTCTCATTATAAGGCATAATTAATGCATTAAATCTACTTTTATAATGCATTATATATAAAGACCTTAGGTAAAGTGTAACCAAACTATTAGAAATGGTAAAATAACAACAACAACAACAAAATGCATAATTGTATTTTAAAAATACACTACCAGTCAAAAGTTTTTGAACAGTAAGATTTTTAATGTTTTTTAAAGAAGTCTCTTCTGCTTACCAAGCCTGCATTTATTTGATCCAAAGTACAGCAAAAACAGTACAATTTTGAAATATTTTCACTATTTAAAATAACTGTTTTCTATTTTAATATATTCTAAAATGTAATTTTTAGCATCATTACTCCAGTCACATGATCCTTCAGAAATTATTCTAATATTCTGATTTGCTGCTCAAAAACATTTATTATTATTATTATTATTATTATTGTGTTGAAAAAAGCTGAGAAGAATTTTTTCAGGTTTCTTTGATGAGTAGAAAGTTCAGAAGAACAGCATTTATCTGAAACAGAAATCTTCATGTTCAAATGTTCAAAAACGTTTAACTGGTAGTGTATATTAAATACAGTAATAATATAATAATATAATATAATATAAAAAGTTAAATGTATTAAATTTATTTTAAAAACTCTTATAAAAACACAAAATAACTGAATGTAACAAAAGTGTAGGAGAAGGACAACAGGAAAAATAAGAAACCAAATACATGTTCATGATCTGTACATAAACAAACTGGAGCAGAACCATGTTCAAGTAAATCAAATTCTTTACTGGAGAGAATTTAATGAGCCTTAAAGGGGATGTCGATGTGCTGTCGGTGCACATTCAGGGCTGTGTGGACACACACACACACACACACACACACAGTGAGGAACAGCCAGTCCCAGAGTCTCTGACACACTGCACGGCTAGTATTATTAGAACATATGGCTCATAATCTTCTGTGTGAACTACATAAAACTAAAAAGTGTATCTGTAGTCGTACTTCTCAAAGAGTTTCTTATTTATGTTACTGCATCATACTTCATGTTTATGAGACTCTGAACAAATTAATAGTAGAGGCCTCTGTGCATATGTTAAAGCTAGAGACAGGTTCTGCTCCCTGCAAACACACAGCCATGGAGGACAGAGGACTTCTGGGTCATGGCCACACTGGGGCTTCAGTACAACAGAGCCTTGAGCTGCCCCCACTCGCTCATTAGCATGGCTGTACAACATTTGCCAAAAACACTGTACATAAAGGTCACATGTTTAGCGTCAGCATCCAAGATTTTCTGTTTTCTGTTACAAAGCTGGGTATCTATAATAGCACTGTAACTTTTCTTGAATTATTAAATATCAAACAACTCTATTAAATTCTTTTTATTTTTAAGGAAAAAAATATTTTCCAAACAATATCGGATTGAGTAATGGCTACAAGCTTAATTGTAAGTGAATGGAAAATTAAATATAAATATTTAACACAATAAATATATATAAAATACTTCTAACCGGTTCTGAAAGCTGTATTCTGCATTAAATTTTAAATATTTAAATAATATTTTATTAAATAATATTAAATAAATATTTCACCACATAGACTTATAACAGAAAAAATTGCTATTAAATACATTTTAAGTGGTGTATTTTGAGGTAAAAGCTGTCCGAATGTAAAGAAGAAATTCTCTGAAAAGATTAGTCTCTTTAACAGCTTATGCATATGCTTGAATCACATAATCTGTTCTGTCAGACAAAAAAGGTCAAGCTTCAGTTCTTGCAATTTAATCCATAAAATACGTTGCAGTTGCTAAGGAAGCCAAATGGTTAGAAAGCTTTCTGTTTACTTGCCAAAGCCAATTTTGACTGGCATTTGGTGCTTGTGTTAATTGTGGACCCTGATAAAGCAGCTAAGCTCTTTTCTACTTAACACATCTGAGAGACCAAATGATCCAAAATCTGCAATGATCCACAAATGCTGCAAAGGGAGAAGTTAGAAGTTTCCCTTAAAACAGATTGTGAGTTTAGGAAAAGAGAGACTTCCTCGATATCAAAGACATAACGTCCTGGATTTTCTCCATAGCTGTTTTACTGCTACACCAAAAATCAGAAGGTTCTGATTGGCTGATACGAATGTCGATGTTAAACATGTTCTACTTGAATAAATCACAGTGAGTTGTGTGAAAAGGCCAGTTTCTGCCTACAGATCGAGCGCTGAACATGAGCGTAGGTGAATACCTGTTGGATGGGACTCTGGGCCTGGAAGAGGATGCGTCGGCCAAGCAGCTCGGCAAAGATGCAGCCCACAGACCAGATGTCGATGGCGTTGGAATAGTGCCTGCTCCCCATCAGGATCTCTGGCGCTCTGTAGTACTGCGTCACCACCTCCTGGGTCATGTGACGCGACTCGTCCAGCTCCTCCACTCTTGCCAGGCCAAAGTCACAAATCTGTGCAGAATTTAAGATTATTTACACACTTATTAACAGGTTGACGAGTGAAGTCTGAGGTTGTGTGTTTATTGATGGATGGAGAAGATGTTTTTTCAATAAATCAAGCAATAAAACCAAAATTAGACAGAGAGGCTCGTTCACATTTTAATCAAACAGATAAACAATAAAAAGCGCTATAAGCACAAGACCCAATTTCCAATCATCTTGAGTTGCTTGAGTGCTCCTGGGAAATAAATAAATGAGAAAAATATCTCTGCCTCTTCTCTCCACCCACTCTCAGAAAGAAGGCACAAAAGGGCCTATCATGCATTACTAACAGTTTACCCAAGTAGCTCCACCCAGTTTTTCCCAGAGGCCTAATTTTATGCCTTCCCAAAAGACAAATTCAAATCCTGCAAGCAACGCTTAAACATGCACTTTATTGAAACGATTTCTTGTGTCTTCTTGTTCCATTCAAGTAAAAACACCACCAATTATGGAAAGAGTGACAAGCTGGGCAATCAAGGTGTTGCAATGTGGTTGCTTGGGTTTTGTAATTGGTTGCTAGTGTATTGGCCCATGAAATTGCCCAAAGAGCCCAAGTTTGTTTCCTATTTTAAGTGAAATCACATAAAGAATGGACATATCAAGATATCCTTTAAATATCCACTTAAATTATGATGAAAACACATTTGTGCAATCAAAAGTCCAGTATTATTTTTCTATTATTTATATGCTATTTTAGTATTTATTAATAATTTGAATCAGCTTTCATTTTCATATTTTCAAGTTTTCATTTTACTTTTGGTTTAAGTTTTATATACAAGGCCGTTCAGAAGTTTGAGATCAGTAAGATTTTAATGTTTTTTTTAAACGAAGTCTCTTATGCTCATCAAGGCTACATTTATTTGCTCAAAAACACAAAAAACAGTAATATTGTGAAATATTATTTCAATTTCATTATCAAATATCATTTATTTCTGTGATGTAAAGCTGAGTTTTCCTCAGCCATTACTCCAGTCTTTAGTGTCACATGATCCTTCAGAAATCATTCTAATATGCTGATTCATTATCAATGTTGAAAACAGTTGTGCTGCTTCATATTTCTTTGGAACCTGTGATACTTTTTTCAGGATTCTTTGATAAATAAAAAGTTAAAAAGAACAGCATTTATTCAAAATTCAAAAGTCTTTAAAGTCTTTACTATCACTTTTTATCCTTGCTGAATAAAAGTACTTATATACTTAAAAAGAAAGAAAGAAAGAAAGAAATTTACCGGCCCCAAACGTTTGAATAGTAGTGTATATTGTAACACAAGATTTCGATTCTGAATAAATGCTGTTCTTTTTAATCTTTTATTCATAAAAGAACCCTGAAAAAAGTATCACAGTTTCCAAAAAAATATGAAGCAGCAGAACTGTTTCCAACACTGATAAAAAAATCAGTATATTAGAATGATTTCTGAAGGATCATGTGACACTGAAGACTAGGGATGTAACATTATCAAAATCTCACGATACAATGTTGCAATATGAAGTCCACGATACAATATTTATTGTGATATTTTTTAAAAAATGGGAAAAAAATGAAAATTTTGTAAATTTTAAAGTTAAATTATTCTATCTAATGCACTTTGAGAGGTCAAACTTAAGAGCTGCAACCCATGATCTTAACTAAGAAACTTAAGTCAGAACAAAGTCAGTGAATTGACTTGTACCTGAACTTTAAAAGGGACTCAACCCTCTTTTTATTTGTGATATACTGTCTCAGTCTAAATTACATTCACACTGGTGTTTTAGGAAGCCAAACAAATTAGAATATAATAATAATAATAACAACAATGACAGCAATAGCCATATATTGTAAAACAATTGTACTGTAAAATAATGAAAATTTATATTTCATAGGTAGGCTATATTACTTTTGCTTTGCACTACAGTAGGGAAATTGCAATACTTCTTTCCTAATTTCTACACTTGAAAGAGATATTTTGAATTTGGACTGGATTTAAACCACTAGCTGTCAGCAGTTCATACTGCACTTTTTAGCTTTTATTTTGACAGAAACGGCAGTAGAGCTTTTATTTTGAAGGAAAACTCCAGCTTCAGTGAAAACAGGCTTACAAAAACAAATGTTTCACTACAAATCTAGTGAAATGCTGTAATCATCTGCCGTGAAAATAAAGCCAAACTGGTGGCTGCTGCTTTTCCAAACGCACGCTAAACTCACAGCATAGGCAATAAACGAGTTCACTGCATTCACTCACTGATCGCATGAACAATGTGTGCGCTTCGAAACGCGCAGCGCAAACAGAGCCATATTGTGCTTTCGGTTTTAGGCCATGTCCACACGTAACGTACACGGGTATTTTTATAAACGGAGCTTTTCCTTCCGTTTTAAAAAAAAAAATTTCAGTCCACATGAAAACGCAAACGCATGCTATGTAGCACTGTCAAGAGCATACCAAACCAAAAGGTGGCGATATAATCTCAAC
Organism: Tor tambroides; assembly: GCA_021397915.2. Taxonomy (NCBI): domain Eukaryota; kingdom Metazoa; phylum Chordata; class Actinopteri; order Cypriniformes; family Cyprinidae; genus Tor; species Tor tambroides. Next base: position 35,212 of record JAFVLL020005870.1, on the reverse strand, counting down.
CGTAAATCCATGTTGGCCAATCAGAAGCCTGAAAAAGTTTCCGGTAGGCGGAGTTAACAGTGCATGATCTGACGTCACAAGTCAGACTGCAACTGCAACCGGAGTTTTTGAAAATCTTCACCTTGGCAGGAGTTTTCAAAAATGTTCGGTTTGAGTGACCTGGTGCAGCGTTTGCGTGTGGACGAACGGCCAAACCGCATAGAAAAAGCTGCGGTTTTGAAAATAACCGCGTTCGTGTGGACAGGGCCTTAATTCGTTTGACAGATACTGTACTGTGCCAAAGCTTAATGGCCCAAAACACAACTTTAAAGACCTTTATGCCTTTTAGAATAAGAAGTTTAAATATAATATAGACCCATTTAAAATTTTTGCCCAGAAGACCTATCGTTTCTTATCGTCATGTGACCACGATAATATCGAGACAATTTTGCTATACAGTTACATCCCTACTGAAGACTGGAGTAATGGCTGATGAAAATTCAGGAATAAATTATTTTTACATCATATTAAAACAGAAACTGTTTAAATTACAATAATATTTCACGAAATTAGTTTTTTTCTGTATTTTTGATCAAATAAATACAGCGTTGATGAGCATATGAAACTTCATTAAAAACATTAAAAATCTTACTGATCCCAAACTTTTGAACGGTAGTGTATATAGCTTTAATGCATAGGTATTTCAGTTGTAGTGTTAGCAGTTTTAGTACTTCAACATTTTATTACAATTAGTTGTAAGTTTTTTATTTGATTTTATTTTGAATCTAATATTGATTTTTGTTGTTTCAATTAACAAACATGATTTTTATTAGCTTTAGTTAACACAATACTACAACTAAGAAGTCATGTGACAGATTAATTTGCTCAGATAATTTGCAAACAAAAATAACAATTTTGATCTCTCAAACATACAGATATTTATTATTACATAATTTCACAATTTGTAATTTGGATGTAACTGCTAATAATAAGTATATGAATTTTTTGTGGTACATACTGAAATGTAATACTTATTCATGAGTCTCATAGAGCCCTCACTAATTACTGAAAACATGTTCTGGATATAAAATTAATCAAATTTGAACCTAAATCAGACTTGAGCATGTTTGATTGCAGGACATGGCCATAAGATAAGGTCTGGCTTGTAATAGCTAAATGAGGGAAACATTCTTCTTTTACGGAAATGGGGATTAAGGGCTAAATGAAGCAGCGCATGCTAAATGATTCCCTCTCTGTGGTCCAATAGCAAAATCTATTCCCGCTCTCCCCTCAAGCATATTTCTCTTGCTGCTGGGTAAAGTCAGCACGCACATACACAGAGAATTTCTCTTTTTCTTTATCTCTTTCTCTATCTCCCATATCAACCTTGCTTTCTCTTTTGCAGCTGGGCTCTCTCTATGGGATCCAAAATGAAGATTTATGTCAGGAACTGAGCAGATGAATCAATCCCAAAGGGGCCTGACCCCCTGGAGCCAGAGATTGTGTGTTAGGTGTGTGTACACTGGTGCTGTAGACCTGGCCAGACAGATATGAAGCGTCCTTGCTCCTTGGAAAATAGGAGTTATAAAGACACAATTCAAGGCCCATAGGCTAGAGTATATAATGCTAAAAAAGCAGGAGAGCACAGAGACAAAAGAAGCCAGTACAATAGAGCTTAAACATAGATAGATAGATAGATAGATAGATACATAGATAGATACATAGATACATAGATAGATTATCTTTAGCTGTTACATCCAAATTACACATTTTTAAATTATATAATAATAAAACTGCTTTGTGTGTTTGAGACAAAAACTGTCACTTTTAGTAGCCAATTATCTGAGACAATTATTCAGTCACTGTTTAGTATTATATTGTGTTGTTATTTTCATTAATTGAAAAAAACAATCAATTATAGATTTAAAATATCAATATTAGATAAAAAAAACCTTAAACTTAAAAACTTAAATGAAAAATGTTGTTTTAATTTTTAAGTCTCTTATGCATGCAAAGATGTAATTTAGTTGATTTAAAACACAGTAAAAGAGTAATGCTGAAAAAAAAGAAAAAACACTAAACAGTTTTAAAACTTTTTCTATTTTAATATACAAATTAAAATGTAATTTATTTCTGTAATGGCAAAGCTGAATAATAATGGTTTGTGAAAAACATACATTATATATATATATATATATATATATATATATATATATATATATAGATAGATAGATAGATAGATATACACACATACATACACACACACACACACACATACATATATATACACATATATATAGAGAGAGAGAGAGAGAGAGAGAGAGAGAGATAGATAGAGAGAGAGAGAGAGAGATATGGAAAACAGTTAAATAAGAAGTTTGCTAGATTAATTTAAAATAATTTATATAAACAACTGTCTTAAGAGTCCAACTACAGGGTCAATTTCTGAAATAATAATTAGCATTGAAGCAAAAGTACCAGCAAATGCAAAATTTCAACACAGGAAAATAGTTTGACTGGTATTTCACTAACCTTAAGCACACAATTGCTGTTGACCAACAGGTTACCAGGTTTAATGTCTCTGTGCAAAATGCCAGCTGAGTGTAGATACTTCAATCCTGTGGACACAACATATACAACAGCCATTAAAGACATTTTGTGGACACAAACTGTACAGGTTTCTTGTTTGGTTTGAAATGTAATCCAGTTGACATATAAACAGACTTTTGCACTATGGTGCCATTTTTATTCTAAGATGTAATAAAGCTTTGTGTCACTTTAAAACACTGACGTTTCTTATGTGTTTCATGTGATTCATTAGGAATTAGGTTAACTGGTCCCTTTAAGACATGTTAGTTGTCCTGCAGTGTAAAAAAAAAAAAAAAAATCAAAGAGGTGACTGTTTCTTGTTCTCCCATTTGTATTCTTACACTATGAGTTGTCCATCTCTTCCTCCTCATTTTCTCTGGTGAGAATATGATAGTAAAGAACATGAAGTAGAGAGGTGTGTGTGATTGTCTGTGTTTCTCATCCCATGAGATCGGTGAAGAAAGACTCAGCATGGAGAATGTTTGTGTCTGAACTCTGTGGGTGAAGCTTTTGAAATAAATTTTTGAAAAAAAGGGCTCAGTGTATCTCACCTCGGAGGATCTGGTAGAGAAAGACTTTGACGTGGTCAGAGCTCAGGGGCTGTGGAGACACGATGATCTTATGGAGGTCACTCTGCATCAACTCCGTCACCACATAACTGCGGTAAGAGTTATGTCAAGGGAAACAAGCATGCCAAAAATAACAGCAGGAAGTTCACACATACGGCAGCGCTCCAAATGATGGGCAGTATTAGCACTCATCTAAAAACAGTGCCAGTGGAGAGCGAGGTCACAGGGAAGTGGAGAGGGTGAACGTGAAGAGGACTAGTATTTGTCTAAAGCGCCACTCCTAAACTGGAGCACAAAGTCAACAGTATTAGTCGCACATACACTGATTTTACAGATGTAAAATGTGATGATGGACCATGAATTTTACTCCATTGTCTCCATTGTTATACTTGTTAGTTTACAGTATAGCATGAAGCATTGCAAAGTGAAGATCTATTTTAGTAAATTGCGTTTCTTTCTCTTTTCTTGGATGGTTTGCAATACATTTGAGTCATTACTTAAAATTCTTTAAGCAATAAGCATTTAATCATTTCTATTTACAAAACAGAAATGATTAACAATAAACAAAACAATATATTACTTAAAATATTTCAATATTATATTTATTATTATAATCACTTTTAAAAAATTATCTTCATATTCATGTCAAGAATAATCTTTTTGTGATCCTTTTATAATCATTTTATGATTTGATATTTTATAATATTTTTTTTTCTTCAGTAAACTGTAGTTACAGCTTTATGGAGGGACCAGCAATGAAAAACAGCTGTTTTCAAAACAATAAAAAGGTATGGTTTCCATTGTTAAACTTGTTAGTTTACAGTGTCGCATGAAGCATGTTGTATAATGTCATTTTTTATCTCAAATTGCACTGTGAAGACCCATTTTAGCAAATTGTGTTTCTTTTTCTTTTCCTTTTCTTTTTTTTGGATGGTTTGTGATTTGAGTTATCACTTAATATTCTTTAAGTAATATGTATTTATTTATTTTTTTTGTTTTAATGAAAGTTAGTTAAACTAAAACTATATATTACTTTAAATATTTTAATAAATAGTTTTTTTAATTAATATTATACTTACTATAATAATTACTTTAAAAAAAATCTTCATATTCATATGTCAAGAATAATCATTTTATGATCCTTTTATAATCACTTTTTAAAAAGTGATTGTATAGTTACTTCAGATTGACAACTACATTTTTGGCAGTATTTTTAAGAGTATCATTTATTATATATTTACTTATAAACAAATATAAACATATATATCTTCATATTTCATATTCGTCTGTGAAGAGTTTTCATTACACATATTATAACTTATTCATAAATATATATATGAACAAATGAAATAGTTATTCTTGAGAACAAAATTTCTAAAATTTCTAAATTAATTTTTAGTTATTTAAATAATACTGCCAAATGCATTGTTTGCTGAAAATTTTAACACAGTATCATGAATTGTAATTGCATACCTGAAAAAAAAGTGGCATTTTGATAGACAGCCAAACACTTGGCAGAGCAGGTTTGTGAGGCTTCACAAGAAACATCAGGGTGTGATGATGTGGGCATTACTCGGTGATGAATGAAGACGTTGAAAACACGCATAAGAAGTGTTACAACAGTCATTGAGTGAGCTGAATCCAAAAGGGAACGTAATCTAATCAGCACAACTACTATTACAATAATTCACTTCATTATGTTGAGACCGCCAGGGCGTTTCCATGTCTAAGGGCATAACATATTTGCCCTCTATTACAATTCCCAGAATATAAAACACACAACGATGAGCTGCTCTTTGCCATACAGTCCAGCTAATAAACACAAACCGAAGAACTGTCACTTCCGAGTATCTAGGTCTGACCTTTACGTTGAGAAGATTATGATGTTGAATAATCTTCACCTGGAGACACACATTATGACTCATTCATGTGCTAAAGAACGAACAAGGAGCAATTATCTGCCTCAGCGCTACTAGTCTCTCAAAACAAACACCAACTTCAGCAATCAACACATATGAGCGCAGACTCAACACGTCGCCTGTCAGTAAATACAAGAGATGGAGAAAGCGTAGGAGGACTTCCTGGCAAAGACAAACTGTCTGTGATCTTCCTTTTATAAACACACAAAGATGAGCCGCTCTCTGCCACTCGGTCCAGTCCAGCATTCACACTCGCTGGCAGGGAGTCACGCACACCAAGCTACACAAGGTTTGATAGATGCAGATCTGTGGTTCAAAAAAGCTCATCCAGTCATCGACACTGCGGCCGAGTCAGCAGAGGCAACCCTCTCGCGTGCATGTGTGTGTGTGTGACAGAAAGATAACTACAGCTGAGCATGCGGGACTGCTTGATTGACTGTCTGCTGGGACAAGCTCATCTTCAACCCGCCCCTGGGTTTTCCCTTAAGTTTCTCAGCTACAAGAGTGTCACAAGTATTTTCATGCCATCGTTCACAGTGTCACTGTAAACTGACACGGCTTCTTTTCGCAGCCTTGGAAGCATCTCTCTTCCGCTTTTTGTGTCTCTTAGGCAGGTTTTTTTGAGAGCTTTCTCTACATATTTAATGTTTTTAAACTTGTAACCTGAAGAATTAAACCTGCAAGGAACTCATCTTGCAATTATTCACATAGAACATAACTAGGAAAAATAGAAACTAAAATACATTTTAATGACTCCAAAATAAACTAAACTAAAATTAAAACATACAAAAATGTAGTTTTATTTTTAAATTTTAGTTTTAATTTTATATTGCTAAACAATTTTTAGAAAAGTTACATTTAGTACATAAAGTTACACAGCCCTAAAATACTTAAAATTCTAAAAGAAAATAAACTGAAACTAGATACCTACTAGATCATGAAATCACCACAACACAACGCATAGGAAATTTCATTGTGTTGTGCTAAGTTCGCTGTATTGTGGCTTGTTTCTGTGGTGTTGTGCTAATTTCTTTGTGTTGCGGCTTGTTTCCATTGTGCTGTGCGAATTTTGTTGTGTTGCGGTTTGTTTCCGTTGTGCTGCGACGGAAACAAACCGCAACACAACAAAATTCGCACAGCACAACGGAAACAAGCCACAAGCCGCGACTTGTTTCCATTGTGTTGTGCTAATTGTGTTGTGTTGTGGCTTGTTTCCGTTGCGTTGTGCTAATTTCGTTGTGCTGCGACTTGTTTCCATTGTGTTGTGCTAATTTTGTTGTGTTGCGGCTTGTTTCTGTTGTGCTGTGCTAATTTCGTTGTGCTGCGGTTGTGGCTCGTTTCCATTGTGTTGTGCTAATTTCGTTGTGTTGTGGCTTGTTTCTGTTGTGCTGTACTAATTTCATTGTGTAGCAGCTTGTTTCCGTTGTGTTGCGCAAATTTCATTGTGCTGCCACTTGTTTCTGTTGTGTTGTGCTAATTTCGTTGTGTTGCGACTTGTTTCCGTTGTGTTGTGGAGATTTCGTTGTGTTGTACACTACTGGGCCACTGTAGATATCTAATCAAAACAAAAAAAAACCTCTGTGAATTTCCATGAACGAAATCCAGTCATTTCAATAGGTAACAATGCTGTGTGAGGACGAAAAATTTCTCCACACAGATTTAGCAAGATGGTTGCTCAAATTTGCCAATTTGACCAACAGCAAGCTGCTTGATTTGAAAGTGATGTCTGTTTTTTTTGTTTTAAATAGATTTTTACACGTTTGTATTATACTAAATTTACCAAATTTAAATGTAAAAATTAGTATTTAGTCTAAATTTAGTTTTTTCTTTCACCCTAAATGAGGTGATCACCAAGAATACCCTCGAAACCACAGAGTACCAGCCTAGAAACCACCTAAAACCCTAGCCGCATGCTATAACCACGAACACCTTAGCAAACATACACCACGTCCCTGGCAGAACACTCTAGCATTGTGGCAGCAACTTTTCTTCAGAAATCTAGTTATGTGGCTACAATTCGATAGCATATGGACTATAAACAGCCAATCTGAGATTTTCACATCCACTATGAAACAAAAGCAGCATTTGTTTCACAGCTCTTTGTGGGGTAATAAAACATTACTACACTGCAAAAGGGCAACAGAACTCTGCTGTTAATTTGCCACACAAACTGGGATTCTCTGAGTATTTAGTAACTTATTTAGTAACAAGCTACAACTAGAACATGAACCTTGTCAAAAAGAAGTGTAACACATCAACCAAAACATTTACTAGGAGATAACAAATCAGTAATATCATGCTAAAAGCGTGTCAATTTTTTACTGCAGGCCGACAGAGCAATAAAGTATTCAATGCTGAAGTGACAATTTACCTCAGACTCAACCTCGTGTCAATTTAAACCTGTATGGCTTGCTTTCTTCTGCACTGGTTTCACAAAAAGCAGATTTTTTAAAGAATATCTTGGCTGCGCTTTTCAATATAACGAAAAAGTGAATGAGGAATGAAAGTATCATTAAAGTTGTAATATGAAGCCTTACTAGAAGAAAACACCAAACTTTAACTCATACAGATTTAGAATAACAAATACCTGATTTTTCGTGTTTGGGTGAACAATCCCTTTAAAAATCACACCCGTGAGACTTTTTAACCAGGCTGGGTGTCTCAAAAGCAGACTTGTGGAGAGCTCCAGGCAGACCTCCACACGACATTCCGATAATCGGCTGAGAACAGAGGGCTTTTGTCACGTGCCTAATTAGCCTCATGCAAATGACGGCCATGCTTGATTGCTTCACTGAAATGCAAATTACACATCCTCCGAGCTCGGTTCTCCGCAGAGCGTTAGAGCTGACGCAAAAAACACACACACTGAAGAGCTGAATGGGGACTATGGGGAGTGAAGTCTGTGGCGCTCCGCCGATTCTCTGTGGCCCTTAACTTTCTTTATCTCCCCCGTGACTCACTCTCTCTCTCCCTCACTAATTTAGTGTTGAACCAGTGCTGCTAGATCACTATGCCAACTAGCACAGCTTGACTGTGGGTAGAGGTGGAGAGGCACCTGTGGTCTGGAGCGCCCCTCCAGAATGACTAACTGACAGTTGAAAGTTACAGAAGGAAGTGGAGTGCTTCTACTAAATGGTTCCCATGGTGACAAGCAGCAGAAAACATGAATACACCTGCACGTATAGAGAAATGTACACACTTTGTCTAATACACCTAAATTATACAGAATAAATGCATTCCCAATGCTATTTGGTGAATAGCAATGAGAATCGTAATATATGGCTGCCAACTATAGCTGGTTACACTAAAAAAAAAAGATTGTTGCTACCTGGTCTCATGATGAAAATGTACCACTGGGAACTTTTCGCAAGATGCGAAATACATACCAAAAAGTACACATCACTGCAGTTTCCAACAGAAATGAACACTAGAGGCGGTAAAACAGCGAGCACTTGTAATCATTTTCGTACACGGTTATGATTACACCTCCATATGTTTCACTTTCCGGACTTAACAAGTTTGCTCAGTAGCTCAGCCGGCACGGAATTAGGCTTAGGATGCGGAATCCTTGAGTACGAATCCCGTCAAAAACATGACTCATGATGAAAGAGCTGAAAGATGAGAGATAAAAAAAAAGAAGCTAAAACTACAAGCTTGCGACTGCATTTTTACGTCACATTCGCTTCATACTATCGGGTAGATTTAGGTGTAGTGCAGATGGTACGTTATTTTAAAACATCACGGAGAAGTTATAGTGCCACTCAACGGTCATTTCAAAACTGCGGTGACACGAACAAAACCAACGTCATATAAAACGTATCATATGTACATTCATCTGTTCTGGGGGAAAAAGACAAATGCTCTTTTAGCACCACCCAGTGGACATTTCACATCGAATATGTTACGAAACGTACATGGCGGCACATATTTCGCGTCCTGCAAAAAAGTTCCCAGAGGTACGTTTCCGTCATGAGACCAGGTTGGATCTTTCAAAACTGTAAATAAAACAAAGATTATTGGAATTATGTTTTACAAGAAAATACTATTGTAGTCTTTCTAATTTAAAATTTCACATTTAATTCAATGCTATTTCTTTGCAATTATTTGTGAAATTTACTAGCAATGTCTGAGTAAAAATTGTTTCTACATCAAATATTTTTCAGTGTATAGCTATAAAAATATCAGATTTTTTTTTCCAGTGATGATGTATTTGCTCTAACAGCGTAAAAAGGCAAGTTCCATCTGTTGAAAAGACGTAATTTTTTATGCATCAATATATATAAATATACACTATATATAACTGAAACATAATAAAAGGGCATTAAAATCAGAAGAATGTCATCCACATATCACAAACAAAAAGGCTTGTATCCAACCTTAACACTTCACACCTTTTCAGTTTTCAGCACCCGTCTGATAAACGTTAGCAGGTATCTTCACATGCAAAACCTATGATAAAGCCATTAACACTTGGAAGTCTTACAGAAAGCAGTTCTGCAGGTCAGTGAACTTTGAGGAAAAAATGAACAATATGTCTCTTTAAGATAAGAAGAACCATTTCTAACAATTCAAATGTCTCTGTAATTCCACAGTCCTGTCATCATTACTGCTTTAAGACATGGTATATGACTATCCACACACACAAGCCCACCCACAAACATGCTGCACATGCACACACACACACAAAGACAGCTCACACTTAGCCTACACGCTGCTCATAGATTTGCGAATTCGTACAAACACACATTGCACACAGAAAGGGGGGTTTAGCCATGTGTGAGACTGAACACGGCTTTCACAAAGTCCTCTCACATAATAGCAAGGTGTAATCGTTGCCAGATGCAGATGGAGGGAGGCGTATTTCACAGCTTTGCTGGGTGCTAATTGACCTGCTCGGAGACCTGGAGGGGGGGAATCTGCTAATTCTGCTGCTACAGTCTTTTCGGTAATTAAACCCAGCGCACCTTGCTTCTGTCAGCCCATTGGCCATTGTAGCCTTTTATCTTCCACATCCTGAACTTCCTGCCTCAGCAACAACCACAGAGAAACGGGACTGGTTCAGCAGGTGAAATTACATTTTATACTTCTAAAGAGTCATTTCTGAACAGCGTGCACATCGTATAACATAACAAATAGGAATATAAAGACTTCAAAAGAATACAAGGAAGAGCTGAGAACAAAAATATACGCATGCCAAATGCACTTTAAAGGTGTATCGCAAACAGCCATGCCAGTTCAGTCACTGGCATTAACAATAAATCATCAATGTCTTTGTCTTGAAAGCACACATGACTCATTCTGTAATCATGAAAGCAATCTGCATTTGAGATGAAACTTCTCACACCTTCAGCATGTGCGCCCAGAAAACACCCGCCGCATGATGCCCAGGCAAACACTTTCAGATCATACCACACAAATGTTCACTGGCTCATCTCAATGTGCTTCAGATGCTCCACAAGAACACAAATAAAATAAAATAAAATAAAATAAAATAAAATAAAATAAAATAAAATAAAATAAAATAAAATAAAGGCTCATCTTAATGTGCTTCAGATGGTCTAATAAAATAAAATAAAATAATAAAAACAAAATAAAACAAAAAACAAAGCAAAATAAAAAATAAAATAAAATAAAATAAAGGCTCGTCTTAATGTGCCTCAGGTGCTCTAATAAAATCAAATAAATTAAAATAAAAAAAAAACAAAAAACAAAACAAAATTAAATTTGATGAAGCAAAATAAAATTAAACAAAACAAAACAAAATTAAATTAAAATAAAACAAAACAAAAAATTAAATTAAATTAAAATAATAAATAACAATAAGATAAAATAAAACAGATAAAATAATTAAATCAAATAAATAACAATAAGATAAGATAAAATAAAATAAATTAAAATAAAAAACAAAACAAAATTACATTAAATTAAACCAAATAAAATAAAAAACAAAATAAAATTAAACAAAACAAAAAAAATTAAATTAAAATAATAAATAACAATAAGATAAAATAAAACATAAAATAATAAAATCAATAAATAACAATAAGATCAAATAAAACAAAAATAAGGAAAAATAAAACTAAATAAAATAAAAAATGATGTAAAATTTAAATAAAATATTAAAAATTAAATAAAATACTAAAATAAATAAGATAAAATAAAATACTTAAATAACAATAAGATAAAATCAACGAAGTAAAAAGCTTAGCTAAAAATAAAACAATATAATTATAACATTAAATAAAATAAATTCAAATAAAATGAAATACACACAATGAAAGCTCATTCTGCATGAACTGCTCCTTTATTAACATATACCTGTCTTACCTACACCAGAACTCAGGGGTGCAAACTCGTCAGGGGTGAAAAAGGTGACAAACTAAACTAACAAACTAAACCCCCCACCCCCCAAACCCCTTAATACGAGGTGACATTTGACTCAAACTGATTTACAGATGTACATTTTCTTTTTACCTTCGTAAATGCATGTTTCTAATTTTATTAAATGTATGCATTGTTTCCTCTAGGATTTTTCCAGCTGTGGTGGCAGGACTATTTCCCATGGACCATGCCCCCTCCCCACCCAAGAACCACACGCACTCAGAATTGAATTCATTTTAACTAAAAAAGATAAGCAAATAGTAAATAATAAAATAAGAACAAATAAATTAATGACAATCAATAGCACAAAAAAACAAAAACAAGATAGAAATTAAATTATACTTAATTTGTACTTAAATTTTTAACTATAAACCATTTCTAACTATAATCTATTCAACTGTAAAATAACACTGGATAGTCTTCACTGTATAATGAAGGACAGCAGCAGGTTTATTTAGGCTGCTGTCTCTTTAAGACCTCATCCACGGATCTAATATGTTACACATGGCTCCATGCTTTCTTTTCTTTTTAGGAGTGCTTGTCCTCCTAATTTCAAAAAATTTAGGAGCACCTTCTGATCAATAATCAAAAATTTGGATCAAAAATTAGCCTTCCTAGTACGATGTGACATTTGACTCCTTAAAGTGACTTACAGGGGTATTGTCTTTTTACCTTTGCAATGGCATCATTTTCATCTGTCAATTTAAAAAAAATATGTTTATAAGCTTTTTAAAATTTCTATTTAAAACAATATAATAGAATAAGACAAATAAGTTATCAGTCAGTCATATGAAATTAGTATTAATTAAAAAAGACTGTACTACAGAGGTGGCACAGAAGAACTCAAAAGTGGCTTGTAGGTACATTTTCAGACGTTTAATGAGGCTCAGAGGTGGCATGAGTGCAATTAAATTGATAGATTCATGTGGAGATTAATTTTTTTAAATATAAAATTTTGAATACAGAAATATTAAATGATTTAGGCTAAATAACTGAAATTATACGCTAAAAATTAAACTTAACCACCAGCAGGTGGCGGCAAGTCACTGATTTTTTCACTGAATCATTTATTCAACTGATTCGTTCGAAGGTTGATTCATTCAGGAATGAAGCAAGTGACCGTGTTTATGAATGGGTAATCATGAATCACTGACAAATGTGATGCATTCCATCGGAACCTGCGGGAATGAGTAGAATTATTATTATCCGCAATCCCGCGCCGAAATTCAAGTTCTGCTCTGTGTTCTCTGCTAATAACCCGACTGTGAATGATGCGAGCGGCGTTGTTATGTTGTCAGTGAGAAGCTGCAGCCGTTGGCGGGGAAGATATTTGGTGTGAACAACAACAATGCGCTACATGTTTCTTTTCCCCTCATTTTTTTTCCAATTAACGGAAATCCGTCGTAGCGACGGAGAACTTTAATCCATGCTGTTACAGGCTGACACTTAGCGCGGCCTCCACTTGAGCTGAGTGATACTAATATCACTGTACATTAAACGGTATGCTTTACTTGTAGGTCGAACAGTTCTCAAATCGACTTCATGTCAGAGTAATAGCTTACTGATATGTGAGACAAATGTTAAGGTCGAGACTGAGGAGCATTTTTGCAAAGGGTAGCGAACTAATGTAGCGATAACGTAACTTACAATCTTCATAGCTATCGCAACAGCAGCCTCACGCAAAACAAAACAAAACAAAAAAACAGCAGCCTCGCGGTAATCACCATTTAAACTGGAACACCATAATTTACAGCAGATACAAATGCATTCCGTCCTGCTCTACAGCGAACTTGCAGCGTCTATAGGCTTCAGGAGTGAGATTGGTTGGATGAGGGAAAGAACATTAAGGTAAGCCAATCAGAGGCAGAGTAGGGCGGGTCCATTCCTTTGCCAACAGGGGGAAAAAACGCTACAGGTGACGTGACAGACGACTCGCAGATATGACGACGACCCCCCCTCAATTTTTTTTTTTTTTTTTAACAGGTCTACACGATTCACGTGAATGACCTATTTCAAGGTGAAAACGGCGAATTTCGCCGAAAGGTGACAAGTTTGCACCCCTGAGAACTACAAAACTCAGAACCACCTTACCTAACCGCTGTTACATAACTGAAGACAACATGGCGACAAACAATCTGAAACAGCCTTGAGCGGAGTTGACACTGGTTAAAAAGCCCTTTTTCAGACATACCACAGAGAAATCCACATCCTCTTAAACTAGCAACCTCGTGACAACTGTATCAAAGACGAGGAAGATGAAACAAGAAAGTCGCAGATGCATTAAAAAGCTTGACTTGTGTTCAGAACACAACTCAGCAGGTTGCTTCTCTTGACATTCTGAGTTTATTCTATAATAGATGCATGATAGGGCAGCGAGGAGCTTGGCAGGTACTGACAGAAGCCTAGAGTAACTGCTCTTGCTATAAATAGCCTGCTAAGACAGCATCGGGGGGCCACGTGCCCTCAGTGTGAAAGAGGTTGTGGTGAACACTGCCTGAAGTTCAGAAATTTTACTGATCATAGCATCAAACTACCTGCTCAGCCAACACTGGCACTGGTTCCACCACAAAAATAGAGACAGTTGATCAACAGCAACATGTGTAAGAAAAACATTTATTTCTCATTCAATGTCATGCTTTTTTATTTTTATAAAAATTACAGAATTTAATAAAATAATTAAATAGAATACTAGAATTTACAGAATAATTGAATTTTTAATCAAATTTAATTTAATAGATTTTTAAACAAAAAATAGATACACTTTATGTTTATATGTGAGAAAAATAGATTTTTGTACTCTTCACTTAAATGTCAAGCTTTCCTTAAAAGCAACTAAAATATAATATAATATAATAAAATAAATATAATATAATATATTTAATAAATATAACTATATATAAGGTCTTTAAAAAATTGACAACAATGTCACTGGTTCCAACACAAAGTTTTTCATTTAAATGTTAATCTTTCTTTCTTTCTTTCTTTCTTTTTCTTTCTTTCTTTCTTTCTTTCTGTCTGCCAACATTGCCACTGCTTCAACCACAAAAATAGATACATTTTATATTTAACAAAATATTTTATGTGTGAGAAAAAAAACATATTTTGATTTTAAATGTCAAGCTTAATACAAGTTATTTATAATATTTTAAAAAATTATACATATATTATTGTAAATGAATAAAAACAATAAATTTGTTGTAATTTTTGTCTGAAAGAAAACAAACCTAAAAAAATAAAACCATAAACATGTTTTGTATACTGTATATGTAACTGTATATATAATGGGGTTTTTTTTTATGGTGTGGCCCCAGAAAATGTTGGCAGGGCATAAAAAAATGAACTGCTAGTCCAAATAGGGGAAAAAAGGAAAAAAAAAAAAAAACATTACAGTTGAAGGAATATTTTAGCAATAATGGCCTCTAAAAATTATTCTCACAATTGGAGACCATGAAAAACATTAGATCCTGAAAAAAAAGTCAAAAGCTGTTTGTCCCACCCCGAGTACTCCGCTGATTTATCCGTTTAGTTCTCGAGCCGACCAAAATGCGCATCCCGAATGCATTTGTGTGTGTTTAACCGCGTCCTGCAGGACTGTGTTCCAGAAAAGCGAGCGCAGGCTCCAGTGGAGGACAGCCAGCACATCCCATCCCTGGGGATTCAGTTATGACACAAGTACATGAGAACACGTGTACCTACACATGTACTTTGGTAAAAAAAAACATCTACTTATACAGCATACAGTATATATAGAGTATAATATAAAGACGTATGCTCTCATATACATAGTTGAAGCACATTTGAGAAGTTGGAAACCCATTTTATGTAGCTAAACCACTGACAGAGCTTTGAAACCAAGCTAAGTTTAACTGTAAGAAGTAAACACAAATATAACAAAAACAACCCTCTGAAAGTACCATAAAACCACAAAAACAAGAGAGGTTCTGTTCCAAAATCTAGTGAGTTGCCTATATAGGCATTTTAAAGGTCATGTAACCTCCTAAGTGACCAATTTAGAATGCTCTACCAACACTGTACAACACACAAATACTGTTCTACTCCACTCCCAATTGATTTCAATAGAGTGCTCACAAATATTGAGTGAAATATTTCATTCAAGGTATTTTTGGATATTTTTAGATTGGAATGTCAAAGGTTTATTCATCACTGACATTGCTTTCACCTAGTGTAACATCTTTGATTTTTTTTTTAACTGAGTATTATGGATTTCCTTCTTCACAAAGGATGCATACAATGTTGCCTTAAGGCTGGAATACACTACACAACTTTCAAAAACCGAACAAGTTTTAAAATACAAGGTATTATACACTTTTCGATGTTGTAAAAGGTTACAGAAAAAACTGGGCATCCTACACCAAAACAACTAAGGATCACATACTACAAATTTCAAGCTGTTCCAAAACACAATTTGGCATGTTCTGAAACTTGAGTCATGTTTTGGCCAACAGAAATAGATACATTTTACCTTAGCAATATTTTATGTGAGAAAAACATGTTTTTATTTTTCATTTAAATGTTAAGCTTTCTTTAAAAACAAACATAATTTAATACAAGTAATTTTTTAGGCCTTTAAAAAAAGTGGCAACACTGCCACTAGATATATATACTAGATACATAAAATAGATACATTTTACATCTGGCAACATATTTTACGTGTGAGAAAAAAACCCTACAGTATATATATATACTCTATTCTATATATTCTTTTAACTGTTAATCTTTCTTTTAAAATAACTTTAATACAAGCAATTGTTATGTCTTTAAAAACATTTTGCAACATATTTTATGTGTGACAAAAATACATACTTTTATATTTCATTTAAATGTTAAGCTTTCTATAAAAATAACTCATTTAATACAAACAATTTTTTAGGTCTTAAATTCTAAACCTATAATAATATTATTGCAAATACGTTTTTTCAGAAAGAAATGAATTTTAATTAAATAATAAATGTTAATAAATTAATCAATTCTTTAAAAATTAATGAAACAAATGAACACAGAAAGCCTGCATTGCACTGCTAGGAGACCCATGATAAATGAAAACAATGCGTTCTAAAATCAGCTCACAATCTCAAAGATGTTTGATATCCTCTAACAGGATGGAATCATAGTCTGAAGCTAAAAATAAAATCAGAATGTGTGCATATCACGCGCAACACCATTTTCTGTGAAATCTGTCAACTCTGACTTCCCAAAATCTGCAGACTGGCTCTGACTTTTGCCAACTAGCATTGACTCGTCCAGACTGCAAATTGAGACAAAAACCTGGGCAAAAGCTGTGTAGTGTATTCCAGCCTTTATAATTTGCGCAAAACAAGGTATCTTGAGCAACATAATTAAGTTGCCTACCTTGTGGAACAGCCTTTGCATTGTGAGCATACCTTAAAATGCTCCCTATGTAGGCAGCAAACAACAGACAAAAACTACATTCCTGCAACAGAAGGAAATATGTTTGTAACACAAACAGTGACTGATTAACTGAAACGCTTTCACCGCAGGCGTCTGGTAAAATGCAGCGTATATGAAACGGCAGTCAAGCAGTCAGATGAAGAAATAACAGCCATTATGACAAGGAGCATTGAGCACAATTCACACATCAGTCACTGAGAAAGACACCATTCAGCAAAAGATATAATTAGCTGGAATACACAGCGGCAGTGTTGTATGAAATAACCTTTCCAAACAGGTCTGCTGAGGACCAGCGAGATCCCGGGGCTCTGGAATATGTTTTTTTATTTTTTTATTAACTTTGTGTGTGAACGGTATGTGTACATATTGAGGAACACACATTTTTTCATGTCTAACCAAGAGGCTTCAAAATATACGGCTCAAGGAGCCTACCGCAAAGAATGCATTGATGTATTTGTTTCTTAATCCATTCAAATGAGAGCACAAAGGTTCTACTGTGCTGTGTAAAAGCAGAGGGATATGAGTCTTTGTTTAATCCGTTGAGTAAATAAATATGTTAAGCAGAACAAAGATAGTGACACTGAGGGGGAACATTATCACACAGAATATGAATGTTCCTTTGCACCTGTGTGTGTGTTTAAAAGTGTTTACAATCTGTTATTATGCTGCTTCTGTAGAAGTCTGAATCTTGGAAAATGTAATGGAAAACATAAGCACTACAGCCGTCACCACACTGTGAAGAACGATGATAATTTTACAAACCGAAACATTTTCAGAAACACATATCCCTCCCTCCTTTTTTTTAAAGGGGACATATTGCTCTTTTTTTATGATATTGTTTTCTGCAAAACAGCCAAAATCAAATAATCACAAGCAAATTTTCTGCAATGATTTTAGAGGTAAAATTTATGGAATTCTGCAGAATGGATACAAAAGTGGTGTAATGTGTTAAACGTGTACAATTGCGCAAAAAAGGCAAGACACTTGTAGATCTTGGTTTATGATGGGCAAATTATAGTATTATTTATATGCTATTATAGTATTTATTAATATTTTGAATTAACTCTTATTTTTAGAGTTTCATTTTAATTTTAGTTGAAGTTTTAGTAACTGTGCTTTTGTATTTTTTTTAATTTCTATTTTGCTATTTCTATTTAGCTTGATTTTTTTAAATTTTAGTTTTAGCAATTTTAGTATTTCAACTTTTCAACATTTTTATTTCAGTTATTTTCAGACAAGGCAAGGCATTTCTATTTTTTTTTTTTAAGTTTAAGTTGTTCTTCTATATTTATATTTTATCTTTAGATTTCAATTAAGGGAAATGAGCTGTAATAGTTTTAGTGGTAACACTTTAATATAGGGACCAATTCTCAATATTAACTAGTTGCTTATTAGCATGCCTATTATTAACATATTGGCTATTTATTAATACTTATAAATCACATATTCTGCATCACCATATTCTACATCCCTAATCCTACCCAATACCTAAACTTAACAACTACCTTACTAACTATTAATAAGCAGCAATTTAGATGTTTATTGAGGCAAAAGTCATAGTTAATGGTTTGTTAATGGCGAGAATTGGACCTTAAAATAAAGTGTGACCATTTTAGTTTTTGTTAACTATAACAACACTGGATCACAATTTACAAATCATCTTTTTCCATCTTCTCTGAACCTTAAAATTCAGAACCATTTGGTTTCCCACGACATGTCCCCTTTAATTCTGGTGCCAAAATGGAGAAATGCAAGCATGCACTATGACTGAATGTGCATTACATCTCTAAGCACTCTCATAGCCATAAAAATCAATCACTGTAGAAAGCTTTAAATGTAAAATGTATGTTGTCTGGCATGTTCACCCTCTCTTTAGTGGATTTACTTGCACACAGCATTGTGTACTAATGTTATACGTCTTTTAAATGATTCCTAACACTGTGAAACGAAGCTGAATTCAGACCACAGCCAGCGGTCACGCTGCATGAGAAACGTCTAAAAATACAAACGCACAGGATAAATCTCCCAGCTAATTAACACAAAAGCCTTTTTTGTTCCTGATTTTGAAGAGCTAAAATTCCAGCTAATTTAAGAGGAAGACTGTCCAGCTCAAATCATAGAAAGCCTTTTGGTATTTGATGGAAAAAAATACGGCTTACAGAATGCGTATCGGGTAACTGGGCAAGAGTGGTAAATGGGGAAAGCATGTAATTCCTCTGATTAAATTATACACCAAATTAAGAAGCTGGGGATGCCTTTAGTGTCCTGCAGACCACATCTAGGAAATATCAGAGGAAAGAAAAGGCCTTAAAAATAACATGCTTGAAAAACGTCATCCCCATATTTCACTACTTGAACAAAACCATTAGGCGATGTAAAGAAAAATGAGGAGGAGAAAAATGACCCCTTAATCCGCGATAATCAAAAAGCAAGCCAGAACAGTTTTGCCTATACTGTAGATGGCATACTAGCTCCCATAAGTACACTGGATCATTCCTTGCCATCAAAAACATTCAAGCACAGCATGAGGCAAGCCATCACCTCTCTAAACATAATGTTCAGCTTGATCCCACTTTAGCAACCACAAAAGGCACAAAAAAGCATATGTGCAGCAATTTAAGATTTTAAAACAAGACCTCAGATGCCCTTTCGACGCCAGAGCTCTGAAATCTACAAACTATTGTTTCATACTGCTACTTACGATTTTTAAATTGTTTTCAAGCTCCAAGCTTTCAAGATCTAAAAACCACAATGAAAATCTGGGATTTAAAATGCCATTTAAACCTGTAAATAAACAGAAAGCTTGAGGATTCTGAAAAATGCAAAACAAAGGAATATGCGTGATTAACTGTATGATTAACTAAATAAAACCAAAATGGCTTGGTGCGATTATCAAATTGCAAAGGCTGCAATTCAATTAAATAAATATATGCAATGTGTGTTTTAGAGTAAATCGCGTCACTGTGTTCTTTTATACATGAGCAGCTCATGAGCTGGTGTTTTAGCATCTCAGTATCTTTTCAGTATAATAATAATAATAATAATATAATCACAATTTTGGTCAAATTGTTTAGACCTACAAAAAGTACAGCTAACCTGGAGCTTTAAAAATAAATGATATAAAAAACTTTTTAAAAATTTTAAAATCAAATGTGCAGATTTGTGACCGTCAGATGTTAGATGTTCTTGAAGATGCTCTTTAGATTACTCTCCCATTGCGGATTTCAGACCATCATACTGGTTATGAAAACTTTTTGGGATCAAAATCACTTCATTTGACAAAACCTTGTAGATTAGCTTTCTGTTTAGGATACATTTCCTCAAAGTAGTCGATGTGTGGAGGCTGCAGAATATCCAGAGCTGACAGCACCTGTGGAGAAACAAAGACAGAGCTCCAGAGGTCAGCTTTGACGCCAGAGAACGTGGGCACTGACACCAGCCTTCATATGACATTCGTTTCCCAGGCACCAGCAGCCCAGGGACAACGAGAGCTAGCCAGGCTCCCGCTAATGGCACCATGGGGACGGCACGTAGATAGCGAGAGTTAGGTAACACTAACTGATTAAAAAAAAAAAAAAACAGTAGGGGATGGTGGGAAGCTCACATTGTCGTGCTTGAAGAAACAAAGCATCTTCAGCTCACGGAAAACCCTCTTGCAGGAGACGAGGTTTTGGAAGACATTGGGCATCTTTTTGAGGGCCACGCGTTTGCCGTCTCTGGGGTCTGTCACCGACCTGAGGAGAAAAGATGAGAATTTAAAGATGAGATTTAGCATAAAGATGAGATTTAGCATTCAAAAGTTTTAAAGTTTTGAAAGAAAGTCTCTTGTGCTCAATATAGATGCATTTATTCAATTAAAAATACAGTCAAGACAGTAATATCGTGAAATTTTATTACTATTTAAAATAACTGTTTTCTATTGTAATATATTAAAAAAGTCATTTATTCCCCTGACGGAAAGCTGAATTTTTAACAGCAATTACTCCAGTTTTGCATGTCACATGATTCTTCAGAAATCATTCTAATATGCTGATTTGGCACTCAGGAAACATTTCTTATTTTTATCAGTGTTGAAAACAGTTTGTGCTGTGTAACATTTTTGTGGAAACTGTGATCATTTTTTTTTTAAGATTCTATGATGAGTAGAAAGAACTGCATTTATTTGAAATAAAAGGCTTTTTTAACATTATAAATGTCTACACTGTCACTTTTTATCAATTTAATGCATCCTTACACAATATTATCAATATCTTGTTTAAAAAATGTTAAAAATTTAAAAGAAACTTTCTGACCTCAAACTTTTGAACAGTAGTATGTATATATATATATATGGTTGTGTTTTTCAATTTATCTCTATCAGTTTTTGATGACACAAATGAATCACTGAATGACCATTTTGAATTAGTTCACTGAAACAGTTTGAAGTGATTCATAATAATTAAAAGACTAAATCTATCAGCTCTGAAACTAGTACTTGTCACGATAGGAGGGATTGTGAAATTAGTCTCATGACGTGCAAACTTAATGATCAAATAAAAAGTGCATTAAAATAACTGATATTCATACTGCTGTGTAATTAAATTTTTTGTCAGAAAAAACTTTTCAAATATATTGTGAATATTTGTAATATATGCTGCAATTGAATTATATATGTTGATGAATTCTGACACAGAAAGAAGAAGAGAAGAGCAAGCGAGAGATGATTTGTTGATAAAAAGGCAAGCGCTGAAGGGCCCTCAGTAATGGCCTTGAATGTTGCCGGATTGTGAACATCTTTTGTCGTCACTGTGCTATGAGCAGCTCGATGTGACCTTACTGAGAGATGCCAATTGGTATAAGTGCCTCTCCTTCTTCCCTGAACAGTAACACATTTTCCACAGCAATGTTAAACACATTACACAGATGTAGCTATCATTTCCTGCGCACACCGTGTCATTTCAACTCGCGGTTGTGAAACGCTATACCTGTTTGCCTGTTCATTTTTATGCATTGACTATATATGAAAAGACATTTTCTCTCTTGAACTGATAACGTCCATGATTATGAAATAGAGCTTGTGTGTATTGATGCAAACTATAAAGTGCACAAACCAATACACAGACGTGTCATATATAACGTATGTATAAGATTTTCACAATACAGAATGCTTTAGCTGTTTTTGTCGCATAATAATTGTCTCAAATGTGACTGGTAAACCTCAGAGGTGTGATCAATGTACACAAATAAGTGTGTCCCTGTACACCTCTCCTAAAACAGAATGGAATATTCAGACTGAAAAACAATTCATGCTCACGCAAACACACAAACACACATAATAGCTTCATCTAATCCCAAATATAACTTCTTTCGAGGAACACAAAAGAAGATTTTTTGTTTTCATTTTGTCATTAGCTTTCACTGTATGGGAAATATTCTTCAAAATATCTTCTTTTGTGTTTCACAGAGTAAAAGTCATATATATTAAAAAATATTAACATACACTACCATTCAAATGTTTAGGGTTGGTAAGATTTTTTTGATGTTTAAAAAAAAAAAAAGGATCATATTCACCAAGGCTGCATTTATTTAATCAAAATAATAATTTGAAAAAAATAATAATATTGTGAAATATTATTAGAATTTTAAATTAGTATTTTAATATTAATAATAATAATAATATACAGTCAAACCAAAATTTATTCAGAAATCTTCAACATTATCGCAGTTTATTCGCTATAGTTTAGAAAATGGTAATAATATAACTAAACATTTAAACTGTGTCAGAACAAATTCATCTTGATAATGTCTGATAACTTCAATAGAAAGGTATGTAACAAAACATGGTCAGGTCAAAGTGTCAAATCAAATTTTTGGTCCCAAATTTTACTGGTAGTCCACTGTATGAAGAATTTTTGGGTATAATATGTCACAGTTTACTTTATTTTGCAATCCTCACTTACATAAATGAACTATAGTGTCCTGCACCCACTAGTAAAAAAATATCAAAAATTATATCTGGTGTCTGAATACTTTTTGATTTGACTGTATTTTAAAAAAATAATATATTTTAAATGATTCATTATTCCTGTAAAGCCATTACATTAGTCTTCAGTGTCACATGATTCTTTAGAAATCATTCTAATATGCTGATTTGTTGCTCAAGAACATTCTTATCATTCTTACTGCCAATGTTGAAAATATTGAAAATTATTTAATATTTTTGTGGAAACTATGACTTTATTTCTCAGGACTGTTTGAGAAATAGTTCAAAGTTTTAAAAAACAGCATTTATTTGAAATAGAAATCTTTTGTAACATTAGAAATGTCTTTACTGGTACTTTTGATCAATTTAATGCATCCTTGCAGAATACAGTATCTCATTTCTTAAAAAAAGCTTTTGGACAGTAATGTATATATAACACAGAGTGCTTGATATGTTTACTGGAGCAATGCATGTGGCAGGAAAGTAAGAGAAAGTAGAACAGAGTGGTGACAAATATATAATAGGGATTAAAAAATAAATGAGCTGTTTATTTAGGGTATGAGGAAACATTGATCGGGAAAATGAATGATTAACGGAGAAAAAGGTCTCTTGGGTCGGCACCATGACACACAAACACTCTCGCGCGCACACACACACACACACACACACACACACGCCTGGTCACGGCATGTGATTCACAAGCTGGATTAGACAACAGCACGAGGGAGAGGGGGAGGAGAGAGAGAAAGAGAGAGAGATGTTTCTTTGACAAAAAGGCAATCGCTACAGCACTGCCATCTCTCCTCAGTATCAAAACAAAAGCTATAGCAGGAAATGAAGACAAGTTTCTTGGAAAATAGAGCAATAAAGAAAGACCGTCTTGTATAGATATACACGCTGAATGAAAATGTGACAGACAACGCAATAGATTTGCACAGGAAGTTATCCAGGGATAACAAGGATGGAGTTTGTTTGCACATCCCAACCAGCCCGTCACAGCAACAGTGACTCGACCAATGGCGTGGCTTTAGGGGTGGGACTATCTATGTGTTTGATTCAATTCAATTTGGTGATGCTAGTGGCAACACTTCAATTTAATGTTTTACATATAAAAATACAGTGCTATAACTAAATATTAATCACATTTGTGATGTTAGTTCTAAGCTTAGTTTAACAGACATACACGAGAGAGACTCGTCTAATTGAACTCATTAAAGCTTTGTCAGCAGCCTTGCCTCAAAATCCTTCCCTCCACCGTTTCCAGGTGCCAGAAAAATAACGACAACACACAGCCACGTGAGCCCGACTGACGCCTGGACCCAAGCGCACTTCAGGACTCGCACACAGAACCTACTTCCTGGAGATAGCAGAACCAAACCTCTAAAATAGAAAGATACGCCTCACTCTCACTCTCCATCTATCGCTCCATCTATTTCTCACTCTCCTTCTCTCCCCTTTTAATCATTGGCTATTCAAAGATGAAAAGCCTTTCTGAAAGAGAAAAAGATTATCGGAGTACTTCAAACATGGCTTTTCTCTCTCTAAGAGCACATGAACATGTCCTCAAAATCAAAAATGGCTCTTTTGCTTGATGTTCCAAAAAGTAATGTAGAGGTTGATTTAAGGTCCAGCTGACTACAAGTGGACAAACCCTTTGGGACAAAAGAGTGGTTATATCAATCTGGAAGTACAAAATGGATCTCGCTCACGCTGTCAGTGCTGCGCTTTTAAAGCAGCCAATCAAGTTCAAAATAATTCAGCGTTTAAATCATCTTTTGAGTTTGTTGTTTTGTTGTCTGCTATCTCCAGGAAGTAGATGTTTCTGAATGCACAAATTAGCCATGCAATGCAGTTAGCGTGCACATAACATGTCTTTCAGTCAGTAAGTTAAGCCTATGGGTGAACCTTACATAATGTAATTAATTTTCAAGAACAAAGGCTTCGCTTTGTTTTCACCTTAGCATAAATTAGGGCATGCAGACATTGGCGATAAAAAATGTGAGGTAGTTTAAGAGCTGCTTGCAGAAAATATATCGTTATCCCTTTATTATAACTATTATTGATAATAATAATAAAAAGCATTACATTTATATAACATTTAAAAAACATTATACAAAAAATACTACAATATTTAAAATTTGAAATTGAAAGTGATATACATTTACATACGTACATACATACATGACATTAGGGATGGGTACCGAAACACGGTATTAAATGGGCCCTGGGGCCAAATTATGAAAGACCGGAGTATCGATAAGCTCTGACGTTAACGGTTCTGCTATCCGTACTGGAGAAATTAAGAAAGGACACATACATTTATTATTGCTATATAGACATTATTTTTCATATATTTAAATTCTATATCGCAAGAGTCACTGTTATTATATGCAATAATATTAGAACATTCATCTATGATGCATTTTTGCTATTTGCAATTCAGAAGAGAGGTCGCGCTCACGCGGAGGAGCTACAGAGCGCACAACAAAGCCCTGTTTAATTGTGATGACAGAGGAGAAAACTAAACATTCAAACATCTGCTTACACTTTTACACAGCCTGTGGCTGTGATATTAATCTAATTTTATTGTTGATTCTGATTTTGGCTTCCAAGGATCATAAAAAGAAGATATGAGGTATTAAAAACTTGCCGCGTCCAGCGCAACTTCTTTCCCTTCACTGCAGCGCACATTCGTTCCTCCCTAAAACGCAAACTTAACGTCCGAAAGAGCACAATCGGTGATTGTTGTAAAATGTAATCACAAAAGCACAATAATCCACGCAAGAGACGCTGTTCCCCAGCGCGCTCCAAAACGGACAAGCAAATTAGCTACACTTTGGGTTTCAGGTGCGTATCCAAACGATCACATACACACAAGAATATGTCAAAATGCCCAATAATACTCACTTAAACACAGTTTATGACATGAACAACTGGGAGAAATCCGATGTGTCAATATATATGCAGTCACCTTCTGACGTTTGGGCCAGCAATGTTAATCAAACAACAAAATCACTCACAGCTCTTAATCCGAATAACGTTAGCTTTAATAAGCATTAATCTGTCACATACAGTGAAAACTATGCAGTGTTATTTTCTATTTAGTTATTGTATTAGATTTCTTTTGTAGGCTATATTACTTACCTGAACAGTTTATAGACCTCCATGAAAAAATTAAAGAACTGTTGTTGTTTTTTCATTTGTATCTTTGTTTTATTGTATGTCAGTTTGTTTTACTTTGTTTCTTTGTTTATGTTCTTACTGTATCTTATCTTATGTGTATAAAACACTAAAAATGCCTGCACACTGGTGGATTTACAAATCGTTTTATATTCATTTCATTAAATTAGATTTATTTTACCTTTCAGAATATAAAGAAATGTTAATTAAGCTCTTAATTTGTTTTATATATATATATATATATATATATATATATATCTGCGTTTCCCCGCAGGATTTTGTGAGACGTGTAGCGGCAGGTGACGTCACATATTAATTTGCATATTTATGATGTAATTGTGTCAAGTTTGCCTTCAGACGAGTTTTGGCACTTCAGATCCATTCTACTCTATGAACTGTCACATACTGTAATACAACTGAATGCCCAATAAAACTGTTCACATTATATGCGATGGTTTTGTCTATATTACTGTGTTGTCTCTTTCAGCACACTGCCTGCGTCTGAATAACAAACTATGAGCATATTAACAGAATTATGTTCATATTTAAAAGTCCAAACAGTCAGTAAGCGACAGGTGCTTGGAAACGCTGTTTTGTAAATGATTTATTGACGAGTCTGCTGCGGTACAGCCAACTGAAAGCGCTGTTTCACTGTTTCACTCACTGCACAGAATAGACGTTGAGAGAGGCGACAAAGTTGCTAAATATTGTGCTGAAGTTGCGCTCGTGTGTGTGTGACGCAGGAGCTGATGGCAGTGGGCGGTGAATATTGTGGCGGCCCGCCACAAATAAATCAACGTATCGGAAACGCTGGAGATTGTCTGTGGGAGTGTCGACAGTTCTTCAGCACACAGAACAAGCAATACGAAATGCTTAGGGCGAGGGGAGATTTTCCACTAGTTAATCGATTGTGGATGGTTTCATTATCTCGGGCGGATAAAAAAAGAGGATAATAATAGTAATAATAAAAACCTTAACGATACCCATCCCTACATGACATACACATTACATACACTATATATACACACTAACTAATATATATATATATATATATATATATATATATATGATTTATACAGTAAGATTTTATAATGATATAAAAGATTTCAATTTTAAATAAATGCTATTCCTTTCTGTTCATCAAAGAATCCTGAAAAAAACAGCTTCCACAAAAATACACAAAAAAAAACAAAAAAAAAAACACACTTTTCAACTTAATAAAAATAATAATAATAATAATAATAATAAAAATAATAATAAAGAATTCAGCTTGGACATCACAAATTACATTTTAAATATGTTAATATCAATTATTTTAAATTGTAATAATATTTCACAATATTACTGTTTTACTTTGATCAAATAAATGCAACCTTGGTAAGCATGAGAGACTTATTTCAAAACATTAAAAAAAATCTTATTAACCTCAAACTTTTAAGCGGTAGTGTATATAAAAATTAGTCTAGATTCTGATTTCCCAACTCTTTTAAACAACCTCAAATGCTCTGTCATTGACTTTTTCATCAAATCAGCCACAACCAGTTTATATCAACTCAAGGTCTTGACCTTGTTATAGCCCTAATGCTAGAACCATTCACTGTACATTGTACTTTTGAACAAACTTGACTGAATACAAACTTGTACAGGAATAAAGGTAGAAGGTATCTTTCACCACATTCATTGACACACATAATAACATGCCATCTCATACTGTGTAATTATACAATTATGCTGTTTATGTGGAGATAAGAACTTGCAAAGCTGGTCTAGGAAACGTAGAAGAACCTCTCAGGTGCAAAGCTCAAACTCAAGGTCAATTCTCCAAGCAAAAATCCATAAGACAAAAAAAGCAGATCATCTCATGAATACTACAAGAGCCGAATCCACTTTGCGTAGGCGAGTCTCGCTCCTTGAAGGTTTGTTCTAGTCTCAAAGGCTATTGATTCTGCTTGGCTAACACATGCAGATCTGTATCGCAGACAGATTGCCGTATTTTGTATCAATATAATACCAGTTAGTGGATACAACAATGCGCTGATGGAAATCTGTCCCAAACCAGGAGAACGGGAGCCATGTAATAAGTGGGTAATTCCTGCTGAAGTGTATCTCGTGATAAAAAGCCTCTCTGGTGGAGTGTTTTTCTTCGGGTTGGGCGTTCTGAACTGTGTGAAACCTATAGAGATCAGCCTGTAATCTGAGGCCAGTCATTTTACCTCAGTCGTTAATAATTCAACATCGACCATATTCACATTTGTACCGGGGGACAATGGTATGTTTGGAAAAAAATTAAATAAATGTATTTTTAGAAACCAAACAAGATTTCAGGGCGCTGGCGAGAGGATGTATTTTTCCGAGAGGCTTATTTAACAGTTTCAAGACAACAAATACAGGCCAATTCAGATTTGAAAATCTTTGTGTTTGTTTACCCTGTCGCTAAAGGAACCGTCTTCTAAGTGTTTGGTAAATTGCACAGTGCTTTGAAAGTATAAAAGCTCTCAATGTATACTGCAAACAGACTCGGAGTCTACACTGCAACTGAAATTGCTCACAAAACAGCTCTTCAGAAAATAATGCCGTATGTTCTGTGCATTCAAGACGCCACTTCAGACTTCCTAATAACATATTTTACTGAAGTCAACTACTGTAAAGAACTCATTTAAAAGGCATTTCAGGCCACAAACAATGCGGCACTGAAGTTGTAGGTCTATGTAGGCTGTAAATCTATGTAGGCTGAAGTCAGCCATGGATCTTAAACGTCCCTCAGAATGAAGAAGGGATGATTGTAATAGGCTGAATTAATAATGGATACCAAAATTTTGGTTTTGGTAAGATCTCAGCATCTGGTATTTTGGTATCAATACTAAAACAAAACTTTGGTTAACAAATGAACAGTCTCTGGTGATGGCTAAAAAATATCAGTATCAATAATTCTCAATTTCACACTTTTTTTTTTGCAATTCCTACTGACTACACACATATATATTGATTTATGTAAATCAATAAAAATATAAAATATACAATAACAACTAAAATATACATGTAAATAAATCTATAATAAATCATTTATTTAAATCGAATAAAACTAATTAAAAAAATTGTAGCAAATAAAAAAATACATACAAAAATTTGTATCTCTAGCTACTGTCCAAAGTTTGAGTTCAATAAGATTTTTTTAAAGAAATCAATTATTTTTTTTAGCACAGATGCAAATTTATAATGTTACATAAGATTCCAAATAAATGCTGTTTTTTTTTTTAGCTTTTTATTCATCAAAGAATCCTAAAAAATATTACAATTGTTAAGCAGCAGTAACTGTTTTCTCCACTAATAATAATAACGGTTCTTGAGCAGAAAATCAACATATTAAAATGATTTCTGAAGGACCATGTGACACTGAAAACGAGTAATGATTCTGAAAATCCAGCTTTGTCATCACAGGAATAAATTTTAATAATATTTCACAATATTACTGGTACTGTAATCAAATAACTGTAGCCTTGATAATCATAAAATACTTGTTTCAAAATCTTACCAACCTCAAACCTTGGAATGAAAGTTAAAATGTCATATTAGCATTACAAAAAGATTTAACGGATCAATGCATGAACTTTCAATCCAAATGACAACCAAATGTTTAAGAGGAGATAAGTTAAAACACATGTACACAATCAACACTCGCCCAATAGTGACCGTTCAGTCAGCTGGACTGAAATTCTCTCACACCGGTCTTATTCATTTTTTTACCGTTGAGCCCTGAGATCTAAAAGCAGGAAGGGATAAAACACATTCAGTGGCACTTGACAATTAACTGCTTACTTAACTGCATTAATACTTAATGGCTTCTCGCATGTGGAAAGATGACAGGCACTGTTTCAAGTGCACACACTCAGGAAATCACAGCCTGAATACTTCATGGGCAACATTCTGATGAGGAACCAGACATTGTTGATTTATGATACACTGCCTTTTTTGCAGTCGCAGAGGAAAAGCGCTAAGAGAATCTGGCTTTTTCATTGCGAGCCCTGGGAGGATAGAGTGATTGTAGGGTTTTTGGCAGTGCCACACAGCTCTCCGTCCCCAGCCACTTTGATTTTCCTAATTAATCTACAGAGCCCAGCCTCTTTTCCAGCCCTCTGCACAGATTCTTCCCCCTCAACCTCAAATAACACACGGCGTCTGATTCGCTGATGTACACTTCCTGTCAGCGGGGGTGACGAGGGGAGCGGAGGGCCCGAGTTGAAATCAGCACGTCAGTCAGGGTTTGCGTCAGAGTCGTTACGCACATTGACTGTTTAATACGCTGGTCCCTTGAGGTGGATGGGGTCTGAAGGTTGTGTTTGAATTAGCCTAGCAAGAATTAGCATATGCCTGCATAATGAATCAAAAAGGCAGCAGCACATCGTGTCAGACGATCTGAAGTCCCTGCACGATTCATGTGACACACTTTCACCGGCGCTCAGAACAAGGAGCCAGTGTGAAACCTCACCTTCTTCACACTGCAACAAAACAACTTTGGCTTCTACTGAAAAACGGAGGTCAAACTTCCTTTTAGCTCCAAATGTGAGAAAATAAAGACCTGTATTGTCAAACTCCCATGGGGAGAATTGCAATATGATGGGATATAATATGCTACAGAGTTCAAATTCATATTTTTATACTGAAATAAATACAGAATGTGGATATTTGATAAATAAAAATGACCATAAATGCCTATTTTCAACTTCAAGATTTTAGAATTCAGTCTAAATTTGTCCAAATGTTTGGACTCATTTGATTGAATCAATGTTTTTCATGATTTTAAATGCTTGTTGATCTAAAGGCTTATGCCTAAATTTCTCTATTTCTATATATTTTTAATATAATTATAAATATTAATAATTCAATTAAATATCCTTTTGATGTATGTGTGTGTGTGTGTGTGTGTGTGTGTATATATATATATATATACACTATATTGCCAAAAGTACTGGGTCGCCCCGTTCTAATGAACAGGTTTGACTACTTTAGTAATTTCTATGAGTACAAATCTTAATGTTAAAGCATATAATGATATTCTAGGAAATTGTGTGCTTCTAATATTATTATAGCAACTGTTTGGACAGGACCCTTTTCTATTCTAACATGACAATGCCTCTGTGTATAAGGCAAGGTTCAAAAAGAAAATGATTGATTCAGTCAGTGTGGAAGAACTTGACTGGTCTGCATAAAACCAAGTCCTAATCCCAGTTTAACACCTCTGGTGTGACTGTAAATGCAGACCTTGAGCCAAAAACTCATCACCAAACACCAATGACTTGTACATACACTATATAGACAAAAGTACTGGGACACCCCCTTCTTTAGAAGAGAAAAATGTACTTCCAAATCTGCATAATTCATGTATTTAAAAATTGTATTTCCATCTCTGTTGCAACAGTTTTGGAAGTGTCTAAAATGACTGAACCCATATGTACAAGTCATTTGTGTTTGGTGATGAGTTTATGGCTCAAGGGCTGCATTTACAGTCACACCAGAGGTGTTAAATTGGGATTAGGACTTGGTTTTATGCAGACCAGTCAAGTTCTTCCACACTGACTGAATCAATCATTTTCTTTTTGAACCTTGCCTTATACACAGAGGCATTGTCATGTTAGAATAGAAAAGGGTCCTGTCCAAACTTTTGCTATAAAATTAGAAGCACACAATTCCCTAGAATATCATTATATGCTTTAACATTAAGATTTATACTCATGGAAATTACTAAAGTAGTCAAACCTGTTCATTAGACGGGGGTGACCCAATACTTTTGGCAATATAGTGTATATATATATATTAGTAAAAGTAATTATATATTATAACTTCGATTAAGTTTCATAAGTATTATAAGTTCAATTAAATAAGTAAATATTATTAAAATGAATAATGTTAACAAAACGTATTTACTTGATTACTTATGGATATATATTTTATATAAAATAAAAATGCAATATTTATGTTTAGAATATTCTATATAATTTATGATCTTAATGATCTATCTATCTATCATCTATCTATCTATCGAAGCAAATACACACACACACACACACATACATATACATACATACATTATATATAATGAATAGAAATATTTTTATTTATATTATAATTATTTCTATTTATATTATAAATATATAAATATAAACAAAATAAAGCATATGCCTTACCTCAAAGGGCTTTTAAGATAATAAATCATATAGAATATTATAAAAATAAATATTACATTTTCTTTTTATATAAAATAAAACTAAGTAATCATGTAAGTACATTTTATTAACTTAATATTTACTTATTTACTTTTATTTAAACATTTTATATATATATATATATATATATATATATATATGTATGTATGTGTGACCCTGGACCAAAAAAAACAGTCATAAGTGTCAATTTTTCAAAATTGAAATTTATACATCATCTGAAAGCTGAATAAATAAGCTTTCCATTGATGTATGGTTTGTTAGGATAGGATAATATTTGGCCGAGATACAACTATTTGAAATCTGGAATCTGAGGGTG
Organism: Tor tambroides; assembly: GCA_021397915.2. Classification (NCBI taxonomy): domain Eukaryota; kingdom Metazoa; phylum Chordata; class Actinopteri; order Cypriniformes; family Cyprinidae; genus Tor; species Tor tambroides. The sequence goes on along the minus strand of JAFVLL020005870.1, from coordinate 2,666 downwards.
CAAAAAAATCAAAATACTGAGAAAATCACCTTTAAAGTTGTCCCAGTTAAGTTCTTAGCAATGCATATTACTAATCAAAAATTAAGTTTTGATATATTTACAGTAGGAAATTTACAAAAAATCTTCATGGAACATGATCTTTACTTAATATACTAATGATTTTTGACATAAAACAAAATCAATAATTTTGACCCATCCAATGTATTTTTGGCTATTGCTAAAAATAAACCCCAGCGACTTAAGACTGGTTTTGTGGTCCAGGGTCACATATATATATGTATAAATATAAATTAAAAAAATGAAATTTGAACAGATTGTTGGAGGGACAGTGGGACTAGGAATGTCTTGCAACCTTGTAAAATTATTAGACATACATTGGAAACTGCATGTCCAATAATTATGCAATGAATTGAAAAATACAGCATGTCACATTAATCCGTGTATTATTCGTTCACTCGTTTTTTTGATTTTATATTGAAAGTAGAAAAATGAGAAAACGACTCCTTTTTCGTTTTTTAATTTTTTTCCCCCAAAAAACGGAAAAAAAAAAAGTCAGCTTAATTTTTCGTTTTTAGTTCATGGGTCGAAAAATGAATAAACAGCTTGAATGTTCGATTTCTACACATGGGCGGGAATTAAAAGCCCCTTTCTGCTGATTGGTCAGCCGAAGATCAAACCGTGCCGTCATAAGTTCTTCTGCAGTTTCACGCAGCAGAACAATAGTCCTCCGCTGCTGCAGGTGTACGGATTCTTTACGCATTTATTGCAACTACATTTCATCTTTTTCTCATCAAACAACCAGACAAATGAATGGCTCGACACAGCTCATACCAGGGCAGAGCCTAGACACGGCTTTCTTCTGTGGATATAAATTTCGATCTTTGGCTGTTTGACGGTTTGATCTTTGGCTGACCAATCAGCAGAAAGGAAAATTTAAAAATTAAAAAACAAAAAAAGAGCCGTTTTATCATTTTTCTACTTTCAATATTAAACCAAAAAATGAGAGAACGAATGATACACGGATTCACATTGTCACTTGCTACAATCTGAATATCCCAACATCTTTATATAATGCCAGCATTTCAAATGTCAGTCTGACTCTAAGAGAAACAGAAACAGAACTGCTGTGGATCTGAATGAGCCGAGGACCCACACACAGATGTGTGATAACCAGATCGCACACACATCAGTGCATCTGTCCCACAATCCTCCGCTATTTAAATAGGGGTTTTAGAATGCAGCTAGTGGCTTTGACAAATCGTTTGCTGGCTGGCAGTAGATTTAGGTCAATGACCTAGTTATTTGGGAAATTAAAAGTGTTAGAGAGACATAACGATTTGAGCATGCCCAATAGAACAGAGCGAGGGGGAAAAAAGAACAGAAAAAACATTCAGTCGTGCTCACAGACTCACTTTCTCAAATCTAATCTGCCCATAAATCAGATTAAAGAGGTAATTTAGGTGGCAGATACAGAATATTAAAAAGAAGCGAGTCACATCAAAGCAGAAATGAGAAGACGGGATTATTGAAGAGTTATTTATTCTCCCTCACAGGCTTCTCAAACAAACTCAAATCAAATATTCTAGAAATAAGTATAAATTATTTGCAGGTAACAGATTTCTAATTCGCTTCATTTATGTTACTTTACAGTGGAGAAAGAGGAAGTGTGACATTGTAGGCTGGATTCAAACTTTCTTACATGAGCACCACAGCTCAACATGCCTGCAGCATGTTAGCTAACCACTAAAAACAGGAAAAAAAACACTGACTCACAAAATCTATTCTCAGTACATTTACGCATTTCAGCCTCAAATTAACCACAGAGCGAGAAAATGTCAAGTGGGCTGGAGGAAGTATTCTGATTAAAGCTGTCTCTCTTCCTAGGAACTGATGGTCTGTGATGGCATCAGTCTAGAGACATTTTACATATAAAATATGAGTAATTTAAAGCAGACGTTTTCACCCAAAGAGATTTGAAGTACTTTAGCCTTACTTATAGTCCCCATCCCACTTCTACAGCTGTCTGTGTTGAAAAAAAACTTCCTCAGTACTTACATTATGCTGACAGTGAAGTACAGTACAGCTCAAGTTAATGGTAAAATATATGTAATCAAATACCTCCTGCGTTAATTGTTAAAAGACTAGTACTCTGGTACGAAAAATTGGTGTTAAATGATTTGATCTGTGCATTAGGTGTAAATGCAGCCTAATAAACCTGCCACTATATATTATGTTGTTAATATTAATCAAAACACAATATTGACAAGAAAAACAGAAAACCGCTTATGGTTTTGGCTGGATAACTGTTGTAGGTTTAATAAGACAATCAACATGAACAAACCTAGGCCTAAAAGAAAAAAAAATGAAAGAAAAAGAAACTGCACAGCTAATTTTAATTACAGACCAGCTTCACAGTCAAAGTGAGCATCAAATCAGCAATGTATTATATCAAATAATCATGCAGTGGAGACTACAGCAATTATTTAGGTAGTTTTGTTCTACATTTGATTACTTTTGTTCTGTTTTCTTTTCTTTTGCTGTTTTTTTCCCTGAATTCCTGAATGTTTATATGATACTGCTGTCAGACACCTTGGAAAAAAAAACTTAAAGCACTGTTCACTTGATTTGCATCTTTGTTCTATCGTTTAGTTTTTTTGTTTTTTTTT
>JAFVLL020005867.1:0-12396 GCA_021397915.2 Tor tambroides | reverse complement strand
CAGCTTTTTGTTTGTCATGGAAAGACCAGGCTAGGGTTGCCACTTTCGAAGCAACGTTTGTCACACTGGTTGGTTGATGTTATCTCCCATGCTTATACAGTGAGAGGGTTGCCAGTTCCTGTAGGAGTTCGGGCCCACTCAACCAGAGGTGTAGCTACTTCATGGGCTGCACTAAAGGGAGTTCAAGTAGAGGATATTTGTGCTGCAGCATCATGGTCTACGCCATGTACGTTCACAAAATTTTACAGAGTTGATGTGACTAGTGCAACACCAGTAAGCACTGCTGTTTTAATGTCTGTTGCCCAGCGAGGAGCGAATGGTATGGATTCTGTAGTTCCTCGCGACCCTGTTGACACGAGTCATCCTATTTAGACCATTAGTGACGGTCAGAGTGAGGTCGAAACAGATCGTAAGTTATGACTATAACTATGGATCTGTGAGACCGAAGGATGACCGTCACTAATCCTTGTCGCTCGGAACTATGGGGCGTTCAAGGTAAGAGAACGAGCCGGAAGTAAACCCCGCTTTTATACGTGCGGGAGTTCCGCTTCTGGGGTCATGGGCATGACTTTGTTTACATAAGGTCTCGAGAGAAGGCGGAACAAAGGTTATCATTCTATTTTGACCGTTAGTAACGGTCATCCTTCGGTCTCACAGATCCATATTTATAGTCATAACTTACGTTTTCAAGTCATGTCGGATAGATCGTATTTACGAGTTGAACGCACATGAACGCCACCACAAAGTTATTATGAGTGGGAAACTCAAAATTTTCTTTAAGCCCCGATTTTCCGAGTTGTGGGTGTGTCAGTGAGAAAACATGTCGGATGCAATGGATGCAGCTATATGCAGTGTCTGTATTGACTGTAAATTTGTTGAAATAAATAAAATAATTATTTTTGTCATGTACAATATAAGTTACATATACAAAATATTATATTATTGTATAGCCTAATTACCATTTAATATATATTCAGTTTACATCATCTTCATAAATTCAATAAAAATAAATAAATTAATTAAAAAAAACACAATGATACACATTCTTTATGCATCATTTTGTAGATGTAGAGTTTAAAAAAATAATTTAATTTTATGTAGAAAAATTAAATCGCCAGCTTTGTTCCGACCAAAGTGACTTGAGCGCACCTGACGTCCTAATTACCGCTTGTCAACTCGTAAATACGAACTTTCCAGGTGGAGGACTTGAATGCACCATACGACTTGGACCACGTGACCGCTGCAGACAGATTAATTTACGATGCGTTTCCACTGGCACGTAGCGAGTGCAGCGGAGCGAGCGTTTTCAATCCATATGGAAGTTGCGCTTACGCTGTGCTATCGGAATTATCGTAAATATGAGCTTCCTAATCGGAAATTGGACATGAACCACCTCAGAGAGGCCTTATATGGCCAATTTCCGACTAGGAAACTCGTATTTACGATAATTCCGATAGCAGGTGAATGCAGCATAAAACACTCACGCGGTGCATTATGGGATTGAAAACGGCGCAGAGAAAGCGTTGAGAGCGGCCGAGAGCGGCGAAAAGGTTGGGCATTCCTCGACTTTATGCAAATATTGAGCAAAAAACGCCGGGTGACAACCAATCACTGTAAAAAGTAGGCAAGGCAAGATTTTGACGTATGTTTCCGAGTGTTTGCTGAACTGGTGGATTACTGCACTGAAATCACTTGTCATTGAAAAAGTCATATGCAAACGAAAAAATTTTAGGTTGTATCTATAGATGGTGCCAATAAAGTGTTTATTTTGCGAACCGCCGTAAAAAGAAGATGAAACAATGTTTTCAGAGGCCTGCTCTGCCCTAAATTTGACATGCCCCAAAACAGTGGAGTTGTAGCGTTGCCAACGGCACTGAGTGCAGATTTGATGATCATCTCGGAATTACGGTAATTAGTACATGGTGTAAAGGCAGCTAAATAACTATTTGACGCTTGTTAGCATTAAAGTTTGTATGAGTTATATGAAATATTAACTGAAAAAGCTACTATGGTCATTTATTGGAGATGACATTGAATCCAATCAGCAAAGTCGAAGAAAGTGAAGAGGCAGAAATATAGAGACAGAAACATTTAGTATCACTCTCATAGACACAAGCTCAGAGAGAGGGGTGAAACTATGGATGGCTCATTTGGAAAAACAAGTGTGCTCTGCTACCTCTCTGTCTTTCTTTCGGCTCTCATTCTGTTCTGCTCTCTCGCTTTTTTTTTTTTCCTCTGGCCTAATGAGGTGGAGGCCAGGCGGACAGCGGAGACAGATGACCCTCTGCTGTTATCTGTTTACCAGAAAGAGATGCCTGGTCTTTTCAGCCTCTTTTGAACATTTCTGTTTGCTGAGAAACTTTTATAGAAGCCCCAGAAACTTCTGGAAAGGTTTCCCGTGGTGACCATCAACATGTTAAATTTTGTTTTCTCATAGCATAGAGGTCACATTCTTTTGAGGGGACAGAGGAAAAGTCTCAGATACACATTTAATAACAATGGCAAATGACTTTCAAGGGTGTTGTTGAAAATCATTACTGGATAACAATTGTAATTGAATGAAACTAGTTTTGTCTCACCGGGTGATTCTTGTCGCATAAAAGATTTGACAAATTTTCTTTTGAACAATCTCTTGAACAAATTATTTACATTTACAATTATCAGAATATAAGCCAAATTGCATGATGCCATTCATCACCATGACAACCCTCTTAAAATGCTTATTTATTAGAAATAAGGTAAAAAATAATTATGAGAAAACTTGTTTTTGTATATTTGTCCCTCATTTTCGGTTCAACTCCATTTTGCAGTGATATTTCCTCTAAAATGATTTGATATTTCTGAGACATAGTTTTGACCCCATGGTTCAAACAGAGATAATATTCTTAAAAACTTAGTTACTTATAGTTGCCTCTGTAAAATTCAATACTTCTAACTCTTCAATTCAGTTCTTCTAAGTCATAGCAATCAGTTTTTTTTCTAGGCACAAAGCACAAAAATATTGATTGAAAATAATAGGGTGTGGTGCAATTATATATATTTTTAGTTAAGATCATTAACCATTTTGCACTGATATTCATCTACAAAACATTTTGAGTGTAACACGGTGGCAGTCATCCAGTCGACATCTGGATTTGAGTTTAATAATAATTTGATGAGTTATGAAAAACCTATTTTTCTTCATTATCCACACATGAAACATTACCTCAGATCATGTGTGGTGAATAATAATGAATCATCAGCACCACTTTCACCCCTACTGGTATACAAAATGCACCACTGGAGTTTCAGTGGAGTTAAAATGAAGTACATGATCAAACAGTATTAAATAAAAAAGCAAAAATGACCACAAATGTGTTATTTTTATTATTTTTTCATGAGTTGCAAAACCTCCAGCTGTCCATCTAAGATACAAATACACCAGTTGAAAATCCATGCAGAGGTGCAGAAAAATTACACTCCATCAAACAGCTCACACTTCAAAAAATATTATAGGTTGATTACCACAGTGAAAATATTATCCATGCACACAAGGTACAAACACCAGAGTTGACGGGATCCACTATGAACAAATCACGCTAAACGCCAGGTGAACAGTTCACTTCTACATCAAGTACATAGGATTGGCACTTTTTTCATTTTGCAAAATACACCTGTTAGAACAGGAAGACTCCAGCATTCAAGTGGTTTAGGAAATTAAAGACTTAATGAAACACTTGAATATAAATGAAAAGCTTCATATGCTTTTTGCACTCACATAATTACTGCATAATCCACAGATCACAAATATAGAAATGTTCTTGTCCATTCCCTGCATCGCCTTTGTAACCAACCAGCTAATAGTTAGTTTCAATGCGGCCATTTTTAATGCTTTTTTTTTTTTTTTTTTAGCATTTTAATGAGCACTAGCTGCCTCATTACCTCAAAAATGCCTTTGCTGCTCTTTATCTATAAAGCGGAGCCAGAAAGGAAATAAACGCTTACTAAATTGATATAATTTAATATGAATCAAAGGAGGCTAGATATTCTTTCCAATGATTTAATAGCTATTTTGACTTGTGTTATCAGAAAAATAACAATCTCAAGCCAGAAAGGAAAGATCCATGCATCCATCCATTCATGTCCAATTTCAACCACTTTTCTATTCATATGGTTTATGTCTGTTGAAAAAGCAAATTGGACATCAGATCATCCATTTGCATAATGACACATGTAGCATATACACTTCAGCTTCCTTTCCATATCATTTTACCAATTTTTACCATATGAATTTTACCATTGCATTTTTGGCTACAGGATTGAAATTTAGATCTTCCTATAATGCAAATGTGAGTAGATATTTTACTTGGTACTTTCCTCTGGGTAAGTAGTGTGCATGGAAAGACTTTCAAAGAAAATATTTCATACAAACCCTGTTTCATAAAAGGCTTTTGACAAAGTGTCCAAGCCAGAACCCTCATTTCATGCAATATCCAACAAATAGATACAGATAACGATGCTCAGTCCAAAAGAGATCCAATCTGAGCAAATCTAAACATGCAAAAATCGCTCTTTAGTAAGGCTTCTGGGTTTCACCAAATGACATTCTGCACATTTGCAAGAATATGTCATCGCATTTACAAGTTTACGCCAAAGTCTGACACTGACACATGCCGTGTGATGCAACATTGTTCAGTCTGGTTATTTGTCCTCCAAATTAGCCAGCAGATGCATCCAGGATCAAAGCTAACATTAGCACCGAGGGCCATTGTGTAGCTTCAAAGGACTGCAGCTCTGGAAATAAGTCTTTACAATCAAAAAGGTAAAACGCTTGGTCTTAAATAGGCTAAATGCGTAGAACAACAAAAATACGGAAGGCAACATACAAAAAGACTTTGTCATAGACTCTATATTAACAGGCAACAAATTTAAAGCTATGCTAATGCCTTGATCTGGAGCAGGTGGTGGTTGTTGCTTCTGAATCTGTAAATACTAAATTAACCACTGCAACATGAAAGACAACGAAGCAAATATCTACTACAGAAGACCTTATTCCACCTTTGAAGACCTTTGTGTCCCATTCTGAAGGCCTAAATTCCAGACAAGAGCTTGCACAAAGGGACCTCCCGTTCACCTAACAGCATGTCTCGTTTCAGGCTAGTGCCTTTATTCACAACCTTGATCTTCAAAGCTAGGTTCTTAACCTGAGCCGAAGTCACAGAATCAAAAAAGAAGTCCTCGTTGAAGACGGGATTGCGGCTGTTCTTGATTATCGTGCTCCTCTGCTTCTGCAGCTTGCCCGGATTGAGGTAGAGCGACACGCAACAGTTGATGCTCTTAATGTCAAACATGGGATCATACAGGTCCTCAGCCGCCATAATGCGGATTCGCAGACGGGCCGTACCCGCGTCGTAGTCTGCGCAAAGCCGGATGGTGCCTCCTTTGTGCATGTTGATAGTGTGCTCCTTGTGTTGACGGTCCGCGCCATGAAGGTGGTCCAGAGCTCCACCACCTTGCAAGGAGGAACAGTGACTCCGTCTAGAAACATTAGGGCTAGGTTCCGCCGAACTGCACTCATCTGTGGACAAGGAACTATGCCTGGCAAATGTCCGCTTGCCTTTAGCAACCTTGGCCTGTGTCTCATGGGTAAAGATCTTCAGTAAAGAGGCGGAACGAGAGAGCAGTGGCGAACTGAACGGGGACGACTCTGCCGAAGAGCAAGTATCGCTCTCGCCACCGCTGAAGTATCGGTAGGGGTTTATGTGAGAGGTGCTGAAGTCCGGAGGGTTGAGGTGATTCCCCTCGTTGCTGCTCTTCCCTTGGGACTTGCGTTGGGTATTGGGTGACGTAACTGGACTGGTGTGATCACAGTGGAACAGGGACTCTTTTCGCCGAGTGTGGGGACTCTCCATCAGTGTGGCAAATCCGTAAGAAGTCTGAGTCTTTGGAATGTAAGGAAGTGACATGGCAGTCTGGGATTGAGGGTCGGCGTTGGTGTCGCCCGCTACGACATCGTCTGCACTCTCGATCTGAATGATGTGCCGGTTAGCCGCCCTAAGCAGGTTCTTGGTGTCTCCTGCCAACTTGCTGACCAGTCGTGGGCTGCGAGGGCTGCTGATCTTGTTGCTGATGGTTTGCTCTGACGTTGAGGGTCTTAGACTTTCTTTAGACTTGACGTCAGAAGCTTCGGTCTCTGGTGGGCAGCTTACCAGCTTTGGGGGGATGAAGAAATCTGGAATCTTATCAGGTGTGAGGACGTTGCTATAGACAGGCGCCTTCCCCTTGTCACCTGCCTCTCCTTGGCGGAGCACATTGGTTTCGACTGAGTCCCGGATCTTCTCCAGAACCCACATGATCCCTCTGGGCTGAACCCGCTGGGTGATTCACTGACGCCTGTAACCACAAGCAGCAGAACATTCAACAACGAGCCCCAAGCTATTAATAACTTACGATCAACTATTGCAACAACAATGCACCATTAGATCATGAACAATTGTCCCACATATGTAAAGGGTGAATTGTGCAGGGGACTTTGAGGGATGCAAATTAATCTTATGAAATTAATCTTACGTGACCCGAATTGTCAAGTCAAGTCAAGTCAAGTCAAGTTGAGCTTTGTCATTCCGTTACATGTGGGGACATACAGTGGAACGAAATGTCGTGCCTCACAGGACCACGGTGCTACATAAATACAGACATACAACAGTGAAGTAAAACACTATAAACCTATACACAACTAACCTACTGACAGATTTTGACTAAGTATACTATATATAAATGGTTACCTATACATAAACTAAAAAATACAAACTATACAAACTGTACAAATGCTTCACATAAGTACTGTACATGTGCAAAGAGAAACATTGTGAGTCAAGCAGCTGGCTGGGGAACAGTGTAAGATGATTTGTAGTGCATGAGCATGTAAACATATATTACTGAGTCTTTTGTGGGATTATGTATACACAGTAGTGTGTGAAAAGTGTCTAGTGCGCATAGAGGAGTGTGTTACTACAGGTGGTTTGTACAGGCCCACTCACCTGTGTGTAACACTTCGAATTGCACAAAAAAAAAAAAAATAAAATAAAAAATAAAAATAGCATTTAAACATTTTACTAACACAATACACTTACCTTTTAGTGATATATAAGTGGTAAGTAAATGAATAATCAAATGTTTTGTTAAAGTTTTGTCAATGTTCTTTCCGTCTAATAATGATCCTAACGAAAAGTGCTTCAGTAACGCACTGTTGCTATGGTTATCTCTTCAGGCGAATACGAACATTCTGTTTCCGAGCATCTATTTTCCACTGAAAACAGATCAAGACTCCTCAACCTTTTTTTTGTGAGGTGGGTGGAGGTTTAAGTCTTAACATGAGGGACAAATCCCCTTAATTTGCATGTGCGCAATATTCTAGACTTGAATAAAATTACATGTTCACATGAAGTTCATGAAGCACATGAAGTTCATTTACAGTTTATAGAAATCAGTTTTTAATAAGTTTCAAATTTACATTAATAAAATGACTTATGGATTAGGAAACTTTGGACAAAATTGCATTTAAAGCTTAATTGTACATGAAAATATAATATAATATAATATAATATAATATAATATAATATAATATAATATAATATAAGTGTACATCATTTAGATCAACAAATCAAATGATATTTGAAAAACTTTATGACTGTAGAGGTAGAAAAATACTACTTTTTCCTCTGGAATCATAGAGATCCTAAGGAATTTTTTTCTTCTTTTTGTTCTCGGTTCTGGTCCTGGAGTACCCAATCACTGGACATTTTGTCCTTATGAAACACACCTGATTAATATCATCAGCTCATTAACAGAGGCTCTGAAGAGACCTTCACTAGGTACTTCAGATAACAGAGACATCCAAAATGTGAAGTCTGGGGTACTCCAGTCCAGAATTGAAAACAACTAAATTAGTCTTGCTAAAAATGTTTTATTAAGATTAACACACAAGTGACAAAATTATTATTATTTTGAATTAATATTATTACATATCCAAAATGAGACTGAATTCACAGGAATGCCAACAGGTTGCACTGCACTTCTCTGACAACTGACACTCATTAAAATTAAACCTGCCATTTTTTTAATCATTTAATTTTTTTTTAAATATATATTTTTAAACGATATAAGAAAAAAATATTAATTTTTATTTATTTATTTAATATATAACATCCACACAAGCTTTTCATCTACAGAAGAAAAAACGGTAACCATATGAAGTTGTAACCGTTTCAAATGTACTTGTACTGAACCCACAAAGAAAAGGACAGTAAATGCATCTTAAATGTGTATTTTGACTTGTTTGTAACTACATTAATTTACTGGGAAAAAAGACAAAGACAGCATCTCATGACAATAGTTTCAGTGTGTCGTTTACGAAATGTAAAATAATTCAGTCATTTCTCATTAATATTCACCGTCTAATATGCCTTATAAAATGTTTACAATTCTTCATCACAATGAAGTTTAAGAAAAGTGAACTTTTAAACCTGTTGCATTAAGAGTAAATTACTCACTGGATTTGCAAATGATTTTCCTCTTCTCTGTGAATCCACACACAGTGTTCACCTTCACAGGCACTTCAGTGTTCATTAGTGTGTGTGCTGTCTCCTCCCCAGGCTGCGGTGAGAGAGGTTCAGATCTGCAGGTCGCCTGTTGCGCTTATATAGTCCTACTGCAGACGCGCGCGCCTGAACGAGCCAATCAGAGGAAACGATGCTCTTCGATTAGAGATGTATCGATTCCGAGAAACCGAGCACTGTAAACAATCAAGACCGAATGCTGGGTTTAAAAAACACACAGTGTGCTTGTTTAATTTAAAGACTATGATTTCAAATAAGAAATGTCTGTTGCAATACCTAAAAAATAAAGTCAAGTTTTACGAAAGCTGAGAACCAGCTCTTTATTCAGAACCTTATCCGTTAAACTGAAACACCGGAACGGAATGATTTTATATGTCTGTTCCCTTTAATGTGCACAAGTTTCCAAAGTGTTTTAAGTTAATATTCTGTGGGTTTTCAGACACAACACTAATAAATATACGGCTCTACAAGTGTGATCCGGTTGATTCTTTATAGTGAATCAAAATCACACAGCCCGATGCGTCCGATTCCCGAGCAAATGACTCTTATGAGTCGGTTCTTTAATGAATCAAAAACACATAAATTGGAGCGTTTGAAGAATTACCTGACTCACTGAACCGCATAAGATGCTATATTGTGAGCTGTAATTGATATTTAAAATAATAATTAAAACGATTAAAATAATTCCCACATTTTGCATATGTTCAGTAGGCTATATTTTATGAAGAACCCCATGATTTTTTTTTATCAATTCCCCATGATTAATTTATTAGAATTATTACTGGCCATTGCTGTAATTTCCTCATATAATTAGCTTTAGCAATAGCAACAGGCTTTAAGTAGCCTTCAATCAGACAGTAAATTGATTAAATCTGTACTCACAGAAGAGGATGCACAAAATAAGTTCTCCATCATCGCTTGTTAGTTGCTCCGTCATTGCTAAAATTGACTGTTCCGAAAAAGTGAAGTCAGTAGAGCACAAAAGCACTTGACTTAATTTAATTTAAATCACTTGCCTGTCTTCTGCCGCGATCTGACCATTGGTTTCCCTGGAGACCTTGCCATATCTATGGCAACAAATAGATTTTTACAGGAGCAGAAATAGAACAGGTTCCAAATAGTGACCCGAGGAGAAAGAAACCCCGGGGTGATGCTGAGTCTCCAGGAATAGAATAAGACATTGAGTTATGGACATGTACTCTCACACAGAAATAAAAAATTGTCATTATTTACTCGCGTCATTCCGAACCGGTATGACCTTCTTTCCTCCGCAGCACAACAAAAAAAATATATTGGCGTTTTTAAGCTTCAAAAATGATGCCGAAGAACTCAAAATATGATTAAATTATAGTCCATACAACTCATGTAATGCCATACGATATTTGTGTGAGAAACTAAACGTTTTTGTTTAATGAAAATATTCAAATCAAGTTGAGAAAAGTAACGATTTGCAACTTGTGAATAAATCATTCAATGAATCTGATTCACTCGGGATTAAGAGGGATCCGATTCTCCTGCTCAATTTATTCAGTGATTCAGTCGCGACGGTTAGCGGCTTAATTTTCGGTATGTTCCTCACAAAGCTATCCTTTTCCTTTAAAGACTTAGAATAATTGTCACATGGATGACATTTACGACACTTTTATGGTGCTTTTGTGTCGTTTTGTAGGTTTAAATACCCTGTTTACTATAACTGCATTGAGGAAAAAAAATAATGGAGTGTTACAGTAAGTGCAAATAGCCAGCCTTGTTGGCAGAGGCTATAAAGTGATGATAAAGTACCTGCTTTTTGACGCGATCTACCCGAGTTCGAATCCGCCTTTTGCTGAAATTTTTTTCTCCCTTTTCAAATCTCATCACATCGGAAAGGCATTTATTATTAATAAAAAATGAAGGAAATAATTGAGAAGTATCAGGTAGGATTAGGGTAGATGTAGGGAGGGATTTATTGTCCCATAATAAGGTGGCATCCATTTAATAATTTAAATTAAAATTATAATTTACACTCAATACGTTATTATTGCGTAGTTTTATAATGTACGACAATTCTGAGATGCAGATAATTGCCACTATGTGCAATAAGTAGTATAAATACTATTTGCACTTCATGTGAACAGAATCCATTGCTATTTGCACTTAGTGTAACATAAAAATAAGTAATATCTATTTAAAAAGAAGGCGGCTGACCTGGAAAATAAATAAAATGGTCAAAGGTGGGCAGCCAAAAGACCCAGAGTACTCAGTGTTCTAACAAGTAATATGTAGGGCACATGGATTTATGTTCTTTGACAAACGCAAGGTGTGGAAGGGAATAAACACCACTCACTCATTTCACAGTAGGGTTTTTTTGTTACACTCCATTCCCCGTCATTGGTTTCCTTGGAGACAGCGACACACTCATACCCTCCTGGGAGACTTCAAGTTTTTCCCCATCACCCTCTTGTCTGAATTGCTCGACCCGCCAATCCGCAACAGTTGAGGAGTGGGTGATAACACTCCTACCTAGAGGGCAAGACCTTGTTATAATGGGTTAAGGATGCTTCATAGTACTTCTACCTATAAAGCAGCACAAAGTCTTGGAGACAACACAGAATGTGTTTGTGTTGAGTTTTTTGCACTCTAAAATAAGCTAAAACCTTCTATAGGGTTCCCACACTGTTTAACCAATGCAGTTATATGAGCTTTCAAGTGATTTCTGATTACTGGATTTAAAAATGGAATAAAAATTTCCATAATTGGATAGTTTTTCTTCACATCTTCAAAATTAAACTAAACTAAAAATGAGTTTTTAAAATGACGTCCCTGGTTTAATAAAACCAATAAATTGGCTGAGTGAATTGTAGCAACGCCTCTGGGACGGACAGATCGGATACCGTAGATCATCAGTGCTTTATGCTGTGGTGCGTCCAATCACAGACCTTTCAGTTTAGCTGACCTTCAAGTCAGGTCTGTCGACATAATTGAGCAGCAGATCTCCAGACTGCAATGGCGTCTTGTCAAAGGACCTTCATAATAGATCTTGGCACATGAGTGCTGTAGCAAACTCCATTCATTCTTCATTCAAATGAAAGCTGTACCACCTAAGATCAGTGCCTTTTAAATGCTAATTATCCCTTCACATCCATTCTTCTTATGGAATGACTGTCTAGCATAATCCTTTTCTTCACTTACACTGTACTATCAAGTATGGTGATTTAACTTCACATATACAAGGAAGTTACATCATAAGCATGTTGTGGTTTTGATATTATAACAGTTGCACTTTATTTTAAGGTCCAACAAACCATTAAGTATGACATTTGCCTCAAAAAAACCCTCCCAATTTGCTGCTTATTAATAGTTAGTAAGGTAGTTGTTAAGTTTAGGTATTGGGTAGGATTAGGGATGTAGAATATGGTCATGCAGAATATGTGCCTTATAAGCACTAATAAACAGCCAATATTTTAATCAATAGGCATGACAATAAGAAACTAGTTAATAGTGAGAATTGGTCCCTAAGTGTTACCATTATAACTATAGGACTGTCATGATCCATTTTGGCACACTTAAATATACAAAAGTATGGCATTACTTGATTTCGTGCTGCTTTACTTTGAATAAAATGCAGCAAATTTACCCACGTTCATTAAAAAAAATATAGATAAAAGAGCATAACTTATTAGCTATGGTTAGGTCAGGCTGATAAATCTAACAAAACCATAAAAATAAGAAGCCCACTGCTGCCCTCTAGTGGCAAAATTAGTATTTTGAGAAAAGTTTGTTAGTGTTACCAACATACAGGAACTCAATTTAAAAAAAA